>SNQJ01S0091468.1:5562-18432 GCA_010110895.2 Picea sitchensis | reverse complement strand
TCCTTTGGCCAGTCACTAGGTTATAATATTCAGTCCATCCTTATGGCCTCTAGTCCTTTTTCTTATGGTATGTCAAATTTCACATCGCAATTTTCATCCTCCATCCGAACGTCTAGTCCGAGTACTAGTATTGGACTTGGGGGCATGACTTCTCCACATACTCCATTTTCCTTTGGTGGTACCCATGTCCCACAAATGACTTCTACGGTTGGAGGCTTTCCTCCTTTTAACCTCAAGTCTAATCTTGGTCCTTATGCTTCTATATGGAGTAACCAACCCGACGGACAAGCTACTGGTTATGTTACATCCTTTACACCTACCTCCTCTGTATCAATTCCAAACAACATGTTTGGCATGACAAATCCACCTTTATCATTCGTATTTACACCCGGAGGAGGTCAGTTTCACTCCTTGGGAAACCCCCAACTTGGAGCTACTCCAACTGGGGGAAGGTTTTACAACCCTCATCAGAACATTCCTACTGGAATGGTGCCCAACTAACCCCTCGTGAATCAATCTGGAGGAGGGTCTTACAACCCCAAATATGGCCATGGTTCTTACCAGAACCTTGGATGGGTTGCGATTCCCCAACAACAATCTTTCTAGGGATCTTGGGGCCAGATGTTGCAACCCTGTCTCCCTTTTCTGGCCACGCTCAATCTGCCATAATTTTCTAAGTTAATGAATGATACGGTGTGTTACGATTTGACATGGACCCTGTCCCACCAAACTTCCTTCGGATATTCCAAAATTCGAAGGTAAGAATGGAGAGGATCATGTTGATCACATCACTACTTTTCACCTTTGGTGCTCTTCGAATTCCCTTAACGATGATTCCATTCGATTAAGATTATTTCAACGCACCATTACGAGGGTCACCACGAAATGGTATATCGAGCTACCTAGGGGGACATACAAGACCTTTAGTCATATGGTCTTAGTATTCCTCAACCACTTCCAATTGCCAGTTCGTTACGATGTTGGCTTAGAAATTATTTCAACCTTGTGTAAGGAAAAACCCACTCATATCTCGAATCACATCCAGGAGTGGCGTAGACGAAAGAGGTTGATCAAGACCCGCATACCCCCGAAATTCCTGCTAGAGTGATTCCTCAAGTCTCTACAACCTTATATTTCAAAGGATGTTTCTACATCCAGGGTCACCTATGAGGAAGAAGTGATTTTTAAATACCAACAGTTAGATCTTATATATGCTCAATCTGGGATGCTATACGAGATTCTTCCAGATGCATCGAGGTCAAACTATGACCCTAGAAAAAATATCGGGCCTCATGCCGATGGCATTGTAGGCTCTGCTAATGTTAAATCTGCAGACTCAGTGACAATCCATTTGAAATAGTTGTCTCTAAACTAGTATGTAGGAGGGCTAGCCTCGTTTGTGTCCTCCAAACCCCCGTATTCGGCATATGTACATTATGTGCAATCGTCGACCAACTCGAATGGTAAACAACAACCAGGAGGGAATAAAAAGGAAGGACGTAATAATAATTGTAAGGGTCTGAAGAATAATAATAAACCCAAGGAGAATGATAATAATGATAATTCAAATAATAATGTTAGTGAGGGCAAGAAAGAAAGGCAGAAGGTGAAGTTTCCCTGTAATATCTGTAGAGATGATCACCTTACCCATTTATGCCCCAAACTTTCGGAATTTGCAAGGTTTTTATCTCTACCACTCGTCATGATGACTAATCCTTTTCCACATAATTAACACATGGCCTCAAGCTCTTCGAATGCCAGAAATGTTGCAAGTGGGAGTCAAACCCGCCAACACAAGACGGTGACCATTTATGCATCAATATGGTTAAATATGAGGTTAATGTAGCCACTCGGTCTTGTGATTACGGTTCTCTATATATTGTACCTGGTCTAGAGTCTCCCCTTCGGAGACACCCTGACAGATCTAAAAACGAGAGCCCCCTCCTCATATTCTGAAATGAGTACTCAAGTGCTCTACCCACAATCCTAATGCTAAAGTCGCCTAGAATTACTCTATTGTTGAGGATCTGGGTCAAACCCCTTGTGAAATGTCGGCTCTGGAGGTACTCCAGACGTTTCCTTCACAGATGAATGCCTTCCTATCTGCGTTAGGATCTCTATATCCTTGTGGCTAGAAAGTTATCAAGTTTGACATCACATATGTGAAGCCTCACTTTCCTTTCTATACGGCATTCCAAATCCACATGGGTTTCTCAAAGTATACCATCAAGCATATTGTTGTTGATGAAGACCTTGCAACATGTGTGATGTCCCTGGTATTTTGGAAAGTCCTCGGCTCTCTAACCCTTTCTTAGTCTCCGACCATGTTGACTGCTTTTGACGGTCGTTCCTTCCGCCCTCATGGTATTCTTCCTTCCTTTCTGGTCCAGTTAGGTGGGAAGACGATAGAGGTGGATGTCGAGGTAGTTGATGTGCCCCTTAATTATAACTTGTTACTAGGACACAATTGGACTTATGATATGACTGCAATTGTATCGTCTGTCTTTCGCACACTTTGTCTTCCTCACGATGGGAAGATCGTGACGATAGACCAATTATCCTTTGCATATGATAGCCCCAATGAATTTGTTGGACTGTCTATCCTCGTGATCAACAATTCTCAACCGATAACTGAGAATATATATGTTGGAATGTATTCATCCCTTATGGGTACCTTCGACTTCATGGCACTGGTTCACCATATATACGCCCTGTCTAGTAGGCTCGCTTCATCTGAGAGGTTCATTCCTTTCCACACTTATTATTTTAACGATCCTTGGACCCTACCGTCCTCGACTGCATCTTTTGAAGGTCATTCACATGCTGGAATGGCCATGCAACTATCGAMAACATAGATTGCGTATCAAGTTCTTCTTGACTCTTCCGTCGGTCCGGATCCTATTACCTCACTAACAGACGAGGAGGATCTTGTTCTAAAGCCTGTGTGGGTCACTTCATCATCTTTTTCATGTGACTGCCTCGATGAGAATTTGTCTTCGGATGAATCCATCATAGAGGCCATGAATGGTTCTGATAGGCCCTAGGATGATATGCATCATCGCTCTTATTTTCTCTGAGAGCATGCTAGAATCGAGCAAGATGATTTTAGATCTACTTTGAGTGAGATAGTCAGTCACGCCATAGTTCCACTTGATACGCACAACATTTATGTTGAAGGAAACATGGCGAGTATATCTCCTACCGTCACGATTGTTATCTCTCGTACTCTTGCAAGATTGAAAATGTATACATCGGTCTAGATTGTTTGCCAGAAGAAATTATGATGTACACCAAGCTCTTCAAGGAATTCTGAGATGTATTCGCTTGTTCATATGAAGAGATGCCAGGAATCGGCCCTCGAATTGTTGAACATGAGATTAAAACTTACCTGGATGATAAGCTTGTTTGACAATGTCTTAGAGTTGTCAATCCCAGGAAGGCCCGCTATTAAGGCAGAGGTATAAAAACTACTTAATGTTGGATCTATCTACCCGGTTCCCTTGACTGAATGGGTATCCAATCCCATTCTTCTGAATAAAAAGAAAGGAACCATCCGTGTATGCATGGATTTTCGTGACCTAAATAAAGCTTGTCCTAAATAAAACTTCCCAACACCCTTCATCGATCAAATTCTCGACGAATGTGCGGGAAGCGGAGTTTTTTCTTCTATGGACATATTTTCAGTGTATAACCAAATTCAAATTAAACTCAAGGACCAACATAAGACGACATTTATTTTCCCTTGGGGTACTAGTACTTTTTCATACCGGAAGATGAATTTTGGCCTTAAAAATGTCGGAGCAACCTTACAATGTGCTATGACCTTCGCATTTCACGATCTCAAGCATATAGTCAAAGCCTATCTTGATGATCTTTTTGCTCACTCCCGTAAGAGAGTAGAAAATCCTAAGCACCTTCGTCTAGTCTTTGAAATATGTCTCCATTATCGCATCTATTTGAACCCTCATAAATCCATATTTTTCATTAGGTCAGGTCGACTTCTAGAATTTTTAGTCTCTAAGACTGGGATCATGGTAGATCCATTAAAGGTTGAGGAAATACTTCGATTTCCTCCCCCGCGCACTATTCGCCAACTTCAAGGTTTACAAGGGAAAGCTAACTTCTTACGACGATTTATAGTCACCTATGCCAATATTACTAAGGGTTTCATGTGTCTCTTGAAGAAGGACACTCCTTTTATCTGGGATGAGTGAGCGCAGGAATCCTTCAATTCTTTGAAGAAAGCCTTGGTATTGACGCCTCTACTGAAGCCTCCAGAATATAGTAGAGATTACTTTATTTATGTCATCGCGTTTGAAGAGAGGATTGGTATGGTGTTGGTTCAGGAGGATGACGAGCTCCGCGAGCAGGCCGTTTATTATCTTAGTTGAAATTTAGTCATCCCTGAACTCAAGTATTCTCATGTTGAAAAGCTAGATTTGGTTGTCGTTCACACAGCCCAATGGTTACGAAACTATATATTGCTTTGCAAAACTACTTTGTTTTCCGATTTCAATCCATTTCAATACGTTCTTACTAGATGTATCATATGGGGGAAGTACAATAAATGGATTGTCATTCTACAAGAGTTCGATCTCGATTTCACTTCTGCGAAGTACAAAAAATCACTAGTATTTGCAGAGCTAATATCCGACTTCCCCCAGCTAGATGAGGATGTTATTCATGTTGATTCATTTGTGGATGAACACATTTTCCTTGTCTCATTTTCAAACCCCTGGTATGGCGATATTGTTCTCTATATTCAAACTTTGAAGTTCCCTCATCATCTCTCATGAGATGACTGGCGACATATACGATACCAAGATAAGAAATATATTATCGTAGGAGACACCCTGTATCGTCGAGGAGTAGACAATATCTTGCATCGTTGTTTAACTCATGAAGAAGTTGAGTCTGTTCTAAATGACTGCCACAGTGGGGCCTGTGTTGGTCATTTATCCGGGCTTGCAACAACCCAGAACATTTTGTGAGTCAATTATTTTTGGCCATCTATATTTAAAGATTGCGTCGAAGCAATTAAAAACTGTCACCCCTACCAGGTGTTCACTCGAAAAATGCGCTCTCATCCATCCCCTCTCCATCCAGTCATTTCCATCGGTCCCTTCACTAAGTGTGGGGTGGACTTTGTGGATTGCAACCCAACTTCGGTTGGGGGGAATCAACACATTATCATGGTCGTAGAATACTTTACTAAGTGGGTTGATGCCATGCCAACAACTAAATCCTATGGGAATATTGTCATCTTCTTCGTATTCAATCAAATTATAGCTAGGTTCAAAATCCCGAGTGAGATTGGCACCGATCATGGCAGTCATTTTCATAATGAAATGATGGAAGAACTAGAATATAAAATGGGGTTTAAGCATGGTCATTCTTCCCCTTACTACCCCCTAGAAAATGGACAAGTAGAGGCCGTAAACAAGTCTCTCAAGACCATTTTGCATAAAACTGTCAGCTGGAGCAAATCTGACTGGCATATCATGCTTTATCCAACACTTTGGGTGTACCGAACCTCAGTCAAGACTTCCACCATTTTTTCTCCTTTTTAGTTAGTACATAGTGTGGAGTCGATCTTACCTATTGAATGTGAAATCCCTTCAATTAGATTGGCAATTTTTCTCCTACCTAACACTTTCGATCTCTAACAACGCCTCATACACCTAGAGAGTCTAGATGAGCAACATCGATATGCCTCTACGACTATCGAAGCAAATAAAAGACGTGTCAAGGTCGAATATGATAAGTCTGTTTGTCCTCAAATGTACATTGAGGGTGACTTGGTCCTTATATATGATCAAGCCAAAGAACCATTGGGGGAAGGAAAGTTCAAACCCATGTGGCATGGTCCCTATATCGTGCGACGGGTCTTAGGAAAAGGAGCCTATGAATTAGAATATTATGAAGGGAACATGTTGGTTGAGCCCGGGAATGGGCTCTATTTGAAAATATATTACGCTTGAGCCCCAATCTTGGGCTTAACTCTTTGTATACCAATGTAATTTAGTGTATATATATTTTCCCTTTATTTTTTATCTTCAACTTGCTTATCAAGTTTTCCCCTTGGTTGGCATATGTCAACGGAGTCTTCGGTCTACTTAAGATTCGCAGATGGGGCTAGTCATCATACACAGAACTTGGATTCCGCAAATTGGGTTGTTTACTCACCCACGGGTCTATTGGTGTCTTCAGGTGGCATTTTCCTAGGTCCATCCACGAACAATGTGGTTGAATATAACATCATTATAGAACTTTTACATGATGCCATTTCACATGGTATTCTCTCCTTAGAAGTTCTCTTGGACTCCCAGTTAGTATTATGTCAGTTGAATGGCAGTTACCATGTGTGTGACCCTACTCTACTTCGACAATTCCTACGTGTACGACTTTTAGAATGACAGTTTGATTTTATTACTTATCATCGCATACCTAGAAGTTCTAATTATGTATCCGATGCATATGATAATTTTGTTTTAGATTGGAATTTGTCACATAAATAAATCAAAGAAAACATTTCCATCAATGTACACATTGTATGATAAGTAAAGTTGAAGATCCATGTTTTTATATATATTTCAAAAAATATGATGTTATAGTAAAAAATTGGGGCTAACACCCTCAATATACATATATAATCTATCATACAATAGTCATGACATCTACGCCTGTGGCACCAAATGAGTGTCATGATAGAATACTATGGCGTTTGCGAGACGTCGAAAGAGTCATACCCAAGGACGAGGCACACCTACCACCTGTTGCTGCATAGCCTCCGACAAATCCTCCACCTGAACCACGGGATTCCTTTGCATCAAACGAGATAGGTTTCCCTACAGGTTTTGAAGCACTCTCTTTGCATCTCCTCTCATTGCCTCATCCCCCCGGTGCCTCCGAAGATGTTGTGGAATTATGTATGGTCGTCATGGACCTGTGTCTGCATCACATACATGTTTAGTTAGTACTTAACATCATCCAAAAATATCTTTGTTCTCCTATACAAAAATACAAAAAAATGAAATATTTAAAAAAACTTTGACATACGTATGTCTCTGTAGGCAGACCCTGGTGGTAATGGCATGTCAGGATCTCCTCTGAAGTCAATCCCTGCATAAGGTTAATCATCCAGAGCTATCACCTACCATCTCCACTAAAATAAGAAGTCATCATTGTAGGGCATTGGCACCCTACCACCCCCTGTTGCATCATCACCTCGGTCCACCGTGCCATGGTTGGATCATGAGGTCCACACAGAATAATATCAACTCCAGGTCCCAAGCCTGGAACCCACTCGAAGAAAAACTACTAAGGATAGAACCAAACCCGAAGTTCCTCTTACTACCCAATTTGCATTCTGTCAGTTGGCTCTTCATTTTGGCTATCAATGAGGTGCACCAGTCATACATCGTCGGTCACAAGCACTCCACTGAGTAGAAAATAAGTGTCATCGATTCCTGGTGCAAAGAGGTCGATCCTACAATCTGTGTCAAAACTAGGAAAACAATCTTGAGACTTAGATTTTTTATTGCTTTGATGGGGAGTAGGATCCCTACCTTCTCGGTTCCTGCAATGCAATGAGCGGCTATGTATTCCTCAATTTGCATGTTGCTCCCAGCTCCCTGGGCTTTGAGGTTGACCACCTCACCTTGACATGACAATCCCGTCAAGAAATAGATGTCCTCAACTTCAATCCTTAATGGTTGTCCATCAAGGTTGAAGCTCTCACTATCCAGATCCCAGTAGTCCACAAGCAGTTGTAGCAATATCACTTGAGCCCTCATCCTTTTGAGAGCACAAAAATTATATATCCCACATCTTTTTAAGTCCATTTGAGCCCCTAGATCTCTCTCCACTGCAACATCCACCTCCTCATGTTCTCTTTCTCTCCACTCTAGCACCATACTGCAAGAGTCAAACCCTTTTTTGAGTTAGCAACCTTTAAAAAATATTATCCACGGACATATACGCGAGTTGTAGTGTACACAGTCACATATAGGACTTCTTATATGTTGGTTGTTTTTCAAGCAACCGTGTATAAGTATGTGTATAAGTGACCTGATAAACTGTAGCTTTCGTACACCTAAGTTTTGAACTTGCGCCCTAAATAACTTAGAAAAGGAGGCCTAACTACAAATTTTAATCCATTGAAAATAAAGAGGAGAGAAAGATGAGTTATCTGGTCTAGATGGTCATCGATTCCGTTTCTTGTAGCTCCCACAATCACCAGTTGAAGTTCAGAGGCAATTTGGTCCAAAATCCACTATTTGGGTAAAAAATGCAAATGGTATAGTAAATTGGTTTTTTTTACTATTATAGAAAAATTTTACCCACTTTGCATAGTTTTATCCAATATTTTGGCCTAATGGACTGATACGACAGTGGATGGAGTAGGTTTTGTATTTTTATCCAGGGATTCCTGTGGTTTTCAGTGCCATGTCGCTCATTCGTAACTTTGGACAGGTATTTTCATTACCCAACATATAGGATAGGTATCCAATTCATCGTGCACACTTGCATCGTCCTATGACTGTCACGCATATGCCTTAGATACGAACCCATTAAATAGCGATAGAGAACCTTCTATCTATAACTAGAAGTGTCGTTATCAAATGGTAGAGACTTACCAAACATGGGTACCCTAGTTAGATCCTCTTCTTCATTCGGTGCCTATGCCGATATTTTTGTCCGTAGGACCAGAAGTCCCTTATATCTAATACATGACTTTGTTTTGAACCTCATTTATTACTCATAAACATGTTGATCTATAACTAGAGGACTCCCAAATGAGTTTGATTTAATCTCCTTTCCGACTCGTTTCAAAAAGAGAAAAGATTGCCAAGTGAACTTGTCTCTTTCACACTTGTAAATTGGATTTGAAAGGATGTCTATTTGGTGCAATTTTATCCCTTTTTCAAACCATGTAGAATAAGATTATGAAAAAGGAATTTTTTTGGCGTTAAGTTGTAATTGCATCTCATTCTCTTGCTTGCAATATTGATCCTATTGTTGGTTCTATATTTTGTGTTATAAGCCTTTCACCTCAACAATTTGCATCATCAACCAAACAGAGCCTTGTTTATATCATTTGCATATTGACACCCTATACCTAGGAGGAAACATTCCCCCGAGTGCCCATATCTCGCATGCACCTCCTTGCATTGAGCATAGGTATGTTCCACTGTTGGAACAAGTTTTCTTACTTGCGACACTCGTTTCCTCCTCTGTATCATACCTATTACCATTCATTTGACTATGAAAAAAAAAAAAAGATGGGCGGGAAAGGAATATTATCTTTTGTTGGCAACAGTCGTGTCACCTTTGAATAGAGCACAAAAGTTTTTAGTCCAATTTTCATCAAAATTTTGGGTTTAGCATGACGTTAGGATGATGAGCTCGTTACAGGGAGTTTACTCCCCCGACTGGTTACTCTTCCATTCCCTATGGATAGTTTGATCGATGCCTCTTGCATCTCAAAGTTTCATCATTGAGTCTATGCTTCCAGAGTCCTCCATATGTCTCATTCTCTTGTTCAAAGGATGGCTATCAACCTGTGTTGGCCATTCCTTAGAACTCTTGACTTTGCATGTCGACCATACCCTCAGTGTGTCTCAGAGTTACATGAATTTGTAGTCCTATTGCGCACCCTGGTCCTACTTTCCTCATTGGTAGGTAACCTTGAACCCAACAATCGACATTTCATCATTGGTCGTTGATTGGGTGGTTTCCCTTATGTTCGACGACAAGAAATATATTCACACATTGGGATTCGTGTAGTATCTTGGATTCCATTAGCCTTATTGGTGGTTTCCATGCCTTTGTTAGCATTTTCCCTTATTGACTACTATTCAAAGGGTCTTTTCGTGTACCTCTTGCATCCAACACACACGAAAGACACATAGGTTCGTTGGTTCGTGAACTTGTTCTTCGTCTGATTTCCTCCAAATCGTGAAACTCCTGCTTTGTACCTCATGTTGAATGATGAGAGTTTCCTTAATTCTCTCCTTTCAGCGGGTCTTCTTCCATTGAATTCAACTCATCTATTCTTGAGACGATACTTAGAGTCTTATGAGTACCTAGAGGCTTGCAGTCATTAGTGGCAAGTTCTCTTGCCATCAACATTTGGGAATACATCAATGTCTCATGATCGATGGATTCTTCAAGTGTTCAACCTCAACACCTCTATTCACACTTGTAAGAATGTACTTGGTGCCTTGATACCTAGTTTCATTATCGTTAGGTTGTATCGCATTTGTTAATGGTATACCATAATGACCGGTAATCAAACGAAGTCTCATTGTGTTTGACCTCAACTCCTTTATTCACACGATGTATACTTGCACCTTTGGCAGATTGTGTAGAATAATTGAAGACATCAGTTCATAGTCGCATCTTTCCTGAGCTATTGCTACCTTTCATTGGACCAGTACATATGTGACTTCAGTGATCATGGGAGATCAGATTGTACTCCATTGTATACATATATCTTCAGATTGATTTTGAGATTGGTTTTACTGGGCCTTGTTCATGACTATGACAACCTCTGGCATGTAGCCACCTTTATAATGCCTATTCATGGCCAAACTGTTTGGTATATTTTCACATGGATCTGCAGTGTAATTCAAATTGGAATCCATGTATGCAAAGTCAGTGCAGATTGTAATATTCTCATGAGCAACTAGTTCATCCAGCTGGGTCTCCATTACTCCACTTCTTGGTATTATAATGTATTTTGGCTATCGCAGATACTCTTATGATCTCACACATTAGGGGGCATCTATTATAGCAATATTTTCCTCACCTTATGAAAATTGCTCAGAAGGATTTTTTCCATTTCCCTATGCAGACTTGAAGTCCCTTTTTGCAAATCCCAAAGATAAAAACATTATTTTTCCACATATACGCGCCCTACCTATTGTACAACATGTGTATACACATGTTGCACCACTACAGCCCGTGTGCATTGGGTTTTTTGCCCAAACTTAAAAAATGGTGTCGGGTTTCCATGTCACGTCATGAGATCCATGATCCTTGACCTTCCATATACTGGAAACGTTCTGACTCGACCCTTCAGTTCCACTTGAAAGATATAAATGGGCCAAATCTGAGCTATGGAAAGGGGGAGAATAATTCAACTTTGAGAGCAAAGTTACTCTGGAGAAATTATTCACTTCATATTGAGTCTGCATCCCTTTGTCCTTTTAAGTCTGAACACATTTTTCAGCCCCCATGATCTTCCCTACTTGATTGACAACCTCATTGTCTCTCTTATATGAGTTTTCCTTTGGTGGAGGATTGAAGTGGTGGAGGCCCAGTTGGAAGGGAACTAGTTTCTCGATTTTGAACCGTGCCAACATGTAAGTTTGTAATTCATTCACTTCTGTTGATTACATTTTAATATAAATACTCTTTTCTTGTGCAATTAATATCTTGCAGATATTTGAATTATTAGTCCATGGGCATATTTTTTATGAATGTTTATGGATTATGCTATTGAATGTGATAACATTATATATTATCACCATATGCTTGCATTTTTTGGTTGTTGAGGACAAGTTGCAAGTGTATTGCTTTGAGTCAAGTGCTCAACGGTGGACTTCATTGAACGTCTGAACGAGGTAGGCCTTTTATCTTCTCTTGCTAGCACATTTGTTTAGATAGAATACATGAGATTAGAGTTGATTTCTGCAGTCATTTTCATCTGTTTTGGTTTACCCCTAGCCATAGAGAGATTTTCCTCGTAACATGGCTCTCATCAGGTGAGTAATATTTCTCGTCATAGACATCATCCAGAACAACCTCATTTGGAGTAGGATGCCTGGGAACCCTTGGTCCTTGTGGGTTATCCGTGTTCTCAAACCTCACTCTATTTTCTTGGGGAGGGTTCCTCCTTTTCTCTTGGATTGGCATTCTTGGATTTGGCATGTAATTATCTCCCCTTCTTAATCTGGTTATCTCGTTCTGCATTTACTTGATAGTTCTATTCATATGTGCAATTTCAATTATTTTCTCAGTTTCTTGTGCTTCCATAGGATCATCCTTCACTGCAGGTATGGTTCCCTTGAAAAATCCTCCTCCCATCGTTTGATTTTGAGCCAGTCGAGTCTTGAATTCTTCATTCTTTCTTGAATTGGAAGCTCCTTGGTTATCAATACTTAATCGTCATGGCTGCCTTTTTACTCTTCCCAGTATAATATTGAGGTCGACACCCATTTCAATCATAATTTCTTCAATCTCAGTGGATTTAGTCATTGCCTCCTCCAAAGTATCCATTTGGGATGTTCTGATAGCATATTTTACATTCGGGAGCATTGCATTCTTATATTAACCGAGAATGGTTGGGTCATTTGGTATTTTATCTTTTGTAATTCTACTCAAGGTTTTATTGAACCTGAGATTAAAATCTCATATCCTTTCATTCTTCCTCAAACCAATCTGGGTGAAATCGGTGAGAAGGGTATGGTAAACAATTGGAGGGGAAACCATGGTTAGGAACATAGCTTCAAGGTCATTAAATGAGCGAATTGATCTACTGGGAAATGGTGTATACCACTCATAGGCTCTTTCTGATAAGGTCTGCAGGAACAACCTTACCATGACATCGTCATACTCAACATAGTGAAATCACAAACATCAAGAAATAAGTGCAGATTCCTCTTTGCATCGATTGCTCCGTCTCTAGAAAATTGTTTTAAGGTTCCCTTAGGGAGAACATGGATATCATGTTGCTCACCTATAAGATTTAGAGGTGAATATCTTACCCTCCTTCGATTTTCAAATCCTGGGATTCCTTGATTTCTTGTAGCATCTATTCCACCTCCTTGTCTCTCCTCATGATGCTCATCTCAGGGTTATTTG
>SNQJ01S0091467.1:46146-59218 GCA_010110895.2 Picea sitchensis | reverse complement strand
AATGAGAAGCTGATGAATTCCTTGATTCTTTTAGAATGGGTAAGATTTAAATCTTAGGGGCCTAATTCATCTCTTCACTAACAGATGTCATCCTCCTAGACTCAAATACATATCCCACGAGAAATCCTCATCATAAAAAATATCCAATGATGGGTACATATGCTTTGCATTAAAAGAAAGAAGTGATGAGGTAGGAAAATAACTCAAAAGGGAATCATGATGTCGAGGAGGGAATGCAGATATCTTCGTCGGGGCTATTGACGCTCGTTGGCAGCGGAGCAAGGTCTGTGATATCAGGGTGACTCCATTAGGGATATGGATTCTTGTTGGCAGAGGAGAAACACCTGAAGGGTGATAAGGTTTCTTAGAGATTATACAAAAAATACCCTATACTATAAGTAAGATCTAAATTGGTTTCTTACTCAAATCCCAGGTCAGTGATCAAAAGGACTGATCTTTTTTGTTTGGTCAAAATCAAAACCCCATGACAAGGTAAAAAATGATCTCTAAATTACATATAGGGGGGTCTATGGGTGGTTTCTATTTTATCTTCTTGTTCTATTGTATTACTCGAATTTTTTTGGTAGTGATTGAAGGTATAAGAAAAGATCCTAGTTTCACCCAGTGAATTTCCATTTGTTGATTCCACAACAAATCCTTTAAATTTTTCAATTTTTGGATACCACTTTTCCTTTTAATTATTTTACACCTTCTTATTTTGGATTTACATAGGTTTCATGTTTATCCTTTGTTGAATTTATGCATTTTTTTCCTTTGTTTTCTTTGCATTTAAAATCTCAAGAAAACACACAGAGAAAAAAAANTACCACTTTTCCTTTTAATTATTTTACACCTTCTTATTTTGGATTTACATAGGTTTCATGTTTATCCTTTGTTGAATTTATGCATTTTTTTCCTTTGTTTTCTTTGCATTTAAAATCTCAAGAAAACACACAGAGAAAAAAAATATATCTCATGTTTTGCATCAAGAAAAAAAAGAAAAACAAAACAAAGAAAAAATTAAAAAATCGAGCAAATCGCAACCTTTTCCAAGAACTATCAATGAAATCATCGAGGGATGGAGAAAAATAAGTCTAAAATAAGTGTCTATAATCAGGATCGAGGGAAAGTTGTGCACATTTTGAAGTGGAACAAATTTCGTCGATGGCCAATAAGTCATCGGTCATCATCAAAGTGTGTTAACATTTCAAGGCATCAAAGGATTCCATTGATCGCCAATAGACCATCGACGTTGGAAAAAAATGCATGTAAGTTCAACACAAAAAAGGTAGATTTCTACCAATGCTGATGAATTATGAGAACCAAGGAATCAATCTTAGTCGTCGATCAAGTATAAGGGAAAAAATCAATCGTTGATGTTTACCACCCAATAGTGTTTGTTTCGATGACTAGGCTGGCCATGTCACCTTCTGCACTTGTCACATCACATGCCATGTGTCTAGCCACGTAGACTACATGTACCATCACGAAAAATTACACGTCATCCTTGGAAACTTAGATTCCACATCATCACATATACGTTATCATGTACAATAATGAAGGTCGGCGCCATATTTTTCTACCAATAAGAGAAGAGTTTAAAGGTCAAAGTGAACTACCGACATCGATGCACACATCAGCCATCGGCAAGTTTTGAACATAATAAAGAACTTAACATACATATTTTCTCCGACACTAATACTATGGAGAGATTTGGACCACCCTTTTCCTTCTGGGTCAATCGAAGTCATGCATACATTTAAACACGGATCTTGTTGTCAAATGAAGGTTATGTCTAAAAAATAACTTATGCATAGGATTACCATTATGTTTGATTACGATTCCAGAATTGTTAAGTCAAAGGCTAGTTTTTCTTGTCGTGTCTTTCCCCTCGAAACCTGTGATGCATGACTAGCGTGTTTAAGGAGCCCACGTTAAATAGTCATCGACGTCAGCAAGATGTTGTCAAAGGAAAATGACACTTAACGATTACTCTCAATCTTCAATATTGCACGTCGAGAAATTCAAAAATATGAAATCATCGATGAACTAGGAACAACAGGCCTCTGCACCATCAACTCGCAATACATTAACTCCCAATTGTGGTGTGGTTCCTGTTTTTATTTTTGAAGATTACAAAGATCATGTTGTACACTCTCCAATTAAATACTAGACGCAACAAGGTAAGTAAGTGGGATATAGAAATTTGAATTTGTAATTCCATTTCTCTTCCAATTTTACATTTTGTTCAAGAAACTTGCCTTTCTATCAAGAGGAGGAGAGAAAAACCACCAAGGAGCCTGTCCCAGTGCCAGTTTGTGGAAACACTACTAAGACCAGGTTTATCTGCAAGGAAGGTAAACGTTAAATTTTGTTGTGAATTTTTTAGGTGCTATACATCGCCAAATTTTTCATTATATGTTATAATCGTTTGTGAATCATGGTGGCATTATCGTGTAGGAAAAATCCCTCCTTGAAGGTCAGTAACTAGGAGCTCGCCGAGGACACCCAAAGGGAAAGAGTCAAAATCTAGTTAAGGATCGAATCCAGCAGTATCAAGAGAGTAGGAATTTGCACCAAAATAAGAACCCGTGATTCAAATATCGACCAAGAAGCAGTTTGTTCAACCACTAGAATTTGAAGATACGGAGGCAAGCACCGCATCTAAGGTAATCCTTCCACCTTGGGGTGATCTCTATAATAAAATTCATCAGGAATATTTTCCAAACTTTACACCTCACAGTGTCACATGGGTCAGGGAACTAAATGAACAAGTTTTTCCAAATATTAGACGCTCGTCCCTACACAGGGTGGCATGTTGAAATCTCTTTTTTCGTTGCATAGAGACCCTAGGTTGGATAATTGACCATAATGTGTAATCAATAATGTGGAAGGGGAATACATTGGTGTATACCTTCTGGTAGAGGTGCAAAAGTATTACAAGCTCAAAGCCCCAAAAGGAAGACTGAATATTGATTTTGTGGTTAAGTTCTATGAACGACATAATACCAACCAATTATTAGCTTCCTAGTGGAGGGAGGACAAGAAATTATTAAACGGGACCACTAGCTGGTACAACACAACAAATCTTAGGGAACCATACATGTACTTAATGGCATTGATCTGTCAATTGTATGTAGAAAAGGATTGTTTAAGAAATTTAGAAGCTTGGATTCCCCTAGCATATACGGTCACAATTTATGGAAGTAGTTTCAACTGGGGGGAGCATTATTTCAAAACAACTGAGCAACATTATTCAGCGGGCTCAGAAAAAACAAGAAAGTGAGACACCATCCTTTTTCATGTCATCTTTCGTGCTGGACATAATCTATGTGAGGAATGTTTTCTCAGGTATGAATCTAAGTTGGAATATCATTGAGTTACATGTACATGTGTATCTTAGCATCCTATGGGAAAACAAGTATGAGAAATCTTACGCTACAATATGTTATGATTTCATAGCTAGGATACATTTTATTATTTTTAGACAGAATTTTCGAAGACTTTCAGTAGCAGCAAAGAAAATTATATAAAAAGTCAAGCATTGGTATATGGAAGAAAAAAACACTTATATCAGGGTTTTTGGAGCTACTGGTGATCCACGTCTACTCCCTGCATGTGTCCCATACCATTTGGTGTTGGGAGAAATATGCCACCAGACCATTTTCCAAGGTTTCAATGCCTCTCTGGTGAAGGACAAGAAGAGTGATTTTATACCCTATGGTTTCCATATAGGATATTATATAGTCAAAGACACCACGCATGTCAAGCAAGAAGGCTTGAGCCATTTGTAATATAGGTTCCCTACATGTCAATTTCATAAACATGATCCTTATCAATCTAATAACCATATATCATGATGATGAAGGTTCAACAACATCTTACATATCCCTAGTACTTATCACTTATGAGGAAGCGCCATGAGAAATGACTGCCCCGACCTTAGAAGGACCATTACATAATCCAGAAAGAAAGGACATAGAAATTAAGAACACCCATGATAGTGTGACTTTACCACAAATGGAAACTCAACCTTACGATGAGGAAAGTTTACCTCGTAATGATGGGAATACTGGTAATGAACAACCTAATGCAGAAAAAAATTTGGAGGAGAAAAGGGTAACTATTAAGAAGAACAAAAAGGTGGATACGAACAACAAGAAAATAATGTCCCATCAATGGAAAATACAGTGACTGCAGGCTTTCCATCCAATTCCCCACCTTCGACAGTAACATCACCACCTAGATATGACCAACATTGAGCTTCATCACCAAAACTCATAGGGGACATTCCCTCTGAAGATTTGAGAGAGAAAACCAGCAATACAGAACAATCACCTATAACTTCCACTCAAGAGAAGACATTAAAAAAATAAGGTAGTAGTCAAGTTCCTACCATGGAAAAAGGGAAGGAACCTTTTATGGAACATTTCTATACGTCAGGGAGCTTGGGAAATACCTTATCTTGGGGAGATCAACAAATTCTTGAACCTGTTGACAAGTTTGTTGATGTTCAGGCTATCTCTTATGACAATAAAATAAATGCGGTGATGAAAATAAATGTCAAAAGAAGGAGGTTCACTTTAGATAGTACTTTGTTCATAACCACAAAAGAAACTTTATTTGATATAGAAAATATTAAGGTGAGTGAGTTTCTTGGAGATGGGATGGATATAATTGATTCCACCCTAGATAGAGTGAAAATGGATGAATGAGAAGCTACTTCCATGAGAAAAGAGGTAGAGAATCTTCAACATCAAGAAGAGTATTATCAGGACACCACTTAGGAAATAATACTTCTTAAAGGTGATTTCATGGAGGTGTATTGTCAATTCAAATCAGAGAGATATATTTTCATGGCATGGATAACAGATTACCAGGAAGATACTCTGATGGTATTGGTGACCTACAAAGATATGTGACGATGGTATGAAAAGGAATATCAAGCTTTGGATTGGATTGATTACATCAAAGAAGTACAGATGTGTCGAGATACATAAGAACATGGTATTTGGATACTCACAAATTACAGTATCACCAGAATACACAGGAAAGAGGAACACTAGATGCAAATGGTACAAGAACCTCATCATAAAATTCAATAAAGATGGGAAGAATGTGTGAAGAGCTAAGAGAAAATAAATAAGAAAATGATAGATATTCATCTACCAGAGTTCATCCAACCTGAGGACTTCAAATACTTGCATGATATAGTAAGGAAACACACTGAATTGGATTGGGTGTCTGAATCATAAATTTCACATATTTCGATCTTTGTCATAGGAAAGATGAAGAAGTTCATGAAGCCTCGAATCACAACATCGACAGTTTTGCAGCGACTAAGTGCCAAGCTGGATAAATAAAAGAAACATGTGGTGTAGATGAAAGAGATCCTTAGTGCACCAATGGGCTAGCGCATGTTTCCTTATGCCAACACATTCAAAGAAATATTTTTCCAATAGTCATAATATGAGAGTAATACTTCGTTGCAGTAGAACATCAAGACAACTAGAGATAACAAGAGAAGGACACATGGATTAAGTCCACTTTGATTTTGTTTACTTGATAAGACTCCACATAGTAGCTATTTTTAGACAAATTACCTTTATAAATAAAGATATCAACCGTGTATTGAGGGTGATGGTTTTTGCATAGGATAGAGGATTTTATTTTGTAAGAGAACTATTTCTCAGTCAAAGATTATTGAATTCAGAAGTTCTGTGTAGAACCAGAAGCATTCTCATTTGAACGTGTGAATGTGATTGAACCTGTGGATTGTTTCCATTCTCAACTCAGTATTTCTTATTGTCTTGAGTAAGATCTATTATGAGTATTTATTAAATTATCTTAGAATGGTTTACAGTTCTTTATTTCAAACTGATGAAAATAAATCAATAATGTTTAACATGTGATCTGTGGTAAGGTGTGGTGAAATTATTTTCTAACCTCTATTATATTGCATGCATACTCTCTTTCAAACTTTCTCTCAAATAATATCTAATTGTCTGGTAAAGTGATGATATTATTGCTAATATAAACTTGATGTAGTTTTTATTTGCATACTGGGGCACAAAGGTTATCCCAAGGCCCGATATTCTCCTAGATAGATCAATTTTTGTCTTTCAATACATTATAAAACAAGGTAAACCCAAAAAGAGAACTTCTTTATTATGAGGAAATGTTTGAAAGGTACATAGATATATCACTGTTAAATCCCATCGAAACATATCGGGTCATTGATCTAGATAATCGTACTACCATTAAACGTTGAAGAGTCTAATTGGGCCTCATTGGTGGGTACAACTCCTACTATTGAGTCAAAGGGAATTATGACCCCTCAAGAAGGTCCTCTTCTTCTAACACTTCTTCATTTCCAAAATCATGGAATCAAGCGTCATCAAATTTTTCAAAAGGATTACAACTTGCCATGTCCCCCTTTTGATGTGCAAGAGTAACAAAAAACTAGGTTTCTTCATCAAGGGGGAGGGAAGATGTAAGCGCTTCATATTCACGAGGATCTTTTTTCTCTTGCTCTCCGAGAAAAAGTTTATCTTGATCTTCAATGAATCTCGATACTTCTTCAGGCATCAAGAATGATCAATCCTGAGTTGGAAATCCCTCTTGAAAACCATATTTATTTGTCACAGCATCACATAGTGACTTTACTCTGAAATAGGAAATAGCAACCTCCCATGACATGTTCAGGGTAGTCTCCCTCTAATAATTTTGAAGGATAGAATTGTGTTCTTATTTTCTTTTTATACGGAACCTGACCAAGAAGTTCTTATTATGGTAGTGCCCAAGTAATTATTCACGTAACTCATTTTCTTCCTGTATGTTTTCCTTGAGGCACCTAAAAATTTCCTCATTACTATCATCCTCCTTTTCTAGAACTTTTATCTCACCGGAATTTATATGGATGGTCTCCTTCAAATATACGATAAGTCCATAGGGAAGATTTTCACATAGAAAGGTATCCTAGAGATCCTAAATAGTATCTTCAAAATTTTAAGTTGTAGGGCCCCAATGCTTAATAAATTCTCATACAAGGGCCAATGGAGAAGATATACTTCTGGGCTTACAAGAATTCCTAAGCCAGTCTCTTTTCTTTTCTTCAAGTGACAAGAGAAACAACCTTAATATTACATCATCATGATCACAATCTAATTTTAAGATAAGTTGGGTGAACATGACAATGTGTGCAATGGCCAAGGAAGGATCACCATCAAAATTTGGGATGAATTCAACTCAATCCATAGGGAACTTGTTCAGATACCAATAAAGATCATTGATATCTAGGGCCTTGACTTCCTCATGGAAGCACCACAAAGACATACTTCAATCACTTAGGACAATAACTCAATGGAGTCGCCAGATGAGCTCAAGGCTCATCAAAGGAATGAAAGGGTAATCAAGAAAATGTGGGTTATCATAAGGTGGGGTTGCCAAATGAATCATGGCTCATCAAGGGTGGAAGGGGAGCAACATTCAAGTGGTAGTCGCCAGGCAAGCTAGGGGTAAAGGATATGGGATATCTTTCCAAAGTTTCGTTAGGGCTCGGAATCCTCCCCAACAACGACACCAAAATTTTATTGCACAAGTTGTAGGTTGGGAAAATCCTAAACCAAAAACCAAATGGAAACAACTTAGAGAACACCTACCCATTGTCACCTTATGTAGGTATTCCCGTCACTTTAGATATGAAAGAATCACCTCAAGGGGGGGATATCGGGTGACCCTAGGGGGAAATGAGATGGATTATCCCCTCTAGGTCAAGATACTAATCATGTAAATTCTTGGGAAAGAGTCTTAGTGGTGGCCAAAGGTTTACAAGAGGTAAGAGTACCTATAAAGAGTGATGTACATGTCTGATACATAAGAACAAGCCAAGTATATGTGTATAATGGTAGGTGGACAAGAAATTTAAGCTTGTTGTCCATAATTGCAGTATGAAAAAATGATGTATATCAGAAAAAAATGATAATGACAGCTGCAAAATAAATTTTCTCAAAGCCTCAAAGCTTAATGAAAGGTACAAGAGACAAGCAAGCAAATTGACTAGTTTAGCTCAAGAAGATAGCATAAAAATTTAGCAACAATGTAAGGATGTTGTAAACAAGTTATGTAGAATTAATTATCATCCTTATGGATTTAACAAGAAATTTATTGAAGCAGATAAATCAGCCACCAAAAATCACAAGTAATCCACCCAAAAAAGTGTGTCGGGGTTAGGAGAAAATAGGGGAAAACTTCTAGCAAATTTTGATAGTTGAGTTAGGAGTTATTTGAAGATTTGATTTAGGGTTTCTACAAACCTAATGTTTGTAGATAAAATGATGTAAAAAAGGAAAGAAATACTTAGAAAATTGAGATTCCCTAGTGGCTCAACCAAGCATACAAAGCATAGAATTGATTCCAAATTAGACAATCTCAAAAGAATGATTTTTCATGTTTACCGAGGCAAGTATTTTATATATCCAATGCACAAATCATATTAGTACCTTTGTAATTGGGTGAATGGATTATTTAAAGCACAATTTATATCAACAATATCTCTATGGGTGTAAATCCTCTTACTCCCTATGGTATACTAATCAAACTAGGGTAAAATCTAGGAGGGTATACACACTCGTATTCCTCCTAGAAACCCTTGCAAAATGACTTGTAAAATTACAAAATTAGATAAAGATTAATGGAGGGTGTATCCAACATACTCCTCCTAGGGTTTCAACCAACAATAACCAA
This sequence comes from Picea sitchensis, assembly GCA_010110895.2. Lineage (NCBI taxonomy): Eukaryota > Viridiplantae > Streptophyta > Pinopsida > Pinales > Pinaceae > Picea > Picea sitchensis. The sequence goes on along the minus strand of SNQJ01S0091467.1, from coordinate 50,473 downwards.
GAAAGACCAAGAAATAGCTAACAAATGCATATTTTTCCTTACCAATTTCAAGAAAGAGAGAGATCAAACCCTAGATCACCAAGAAAATTACCATCCAATAGAAATAAAGCAAGCCTCCAAGAGGTGTGAACCACCTTACCTCACTCATTCACAAAACTATAACACCAAAAACCATTTGCAATAGATATAAACACCAAGAATCCTCAAGTATAGTGAAAATTTCAGCCAAGTTCTACAAAATGTTCAAAACATAGTTTGTCCACATAACTTAGGGTAAACCAAAAATTAAGGGGAAAAAAACCCTTATTTTTCCCCTTTACAAAATAATATTATTTAATTCATATTTTTTCACATGAAAGAAACCCTAAAACATGACGTCACCCTCCTTTTGGCACTTTAAGTCAAATCATTGAGTTGGATATGGGTGAGCTAAGACTCCAAAGTCAAAATGTCCTTGATCAAATCCATATATTCCACGATCATGGGTCATTTCCTCCAAAATGTGCCAAGTGTCATCAACCAACACCAAACCCTAGCTCTACTATGACGTCAAGCTCCAAGAAGGTGACATTTTTCCTCCTTCAAGCAAAAACTTTAGGTGGTAGGGGCTATGTTAGGTCCTCCATGATGTCATCTAAGCCTCCAAATTCATGTCTTTTTGATCTGGCATGTGGGACCTTAGCATTCAACCTGTGGGCTTCAAGCCCCATGGAAGCCTAAGTTAGGCTTGTTCCTCCAAAATTGTCCAGCAGCTGGGTCCTGCAAAGACAAATGGATACGCCCTCTAAGGATATAAATTCAAAGCATCATGATGAGTAAATAAAATTAATAAAATATCCATCTAAGCAAGTACATCCAAACCACCTCATCAAAATAAATTAATTCTCAAATACCCTATGCAATTTTTCAAGTTTAGGCATGGGAGGGTTCAAAAAATGACCTATTGGGTGAACCGTTCCTCAAGTTTGGAGGTGTTTCCCAAGGGGACCTCCTTATAAGTCATGTGGATGATGTGTCATAGATGAGGGGAAGAATTTTGGGCATGGGGTTCATAAAATACAAGGGGTTTTAGTGTCTCACTTATGGGTTCCTTTGTATAGGGTGTGTTGCACCTTCATTTTCAATGCAACCTTTTTCCAAGCCCATTTGTTTTCTTTTATTATTTTAGGATGCTTCCAGGTTGAAGCCAATATGGGGATTCTATCTAAGCATGAAAAATGTTGTTCACATTGACACTACCTTGGTCACATCATGCTTCCCCAAGTTGGAAACATGTGTGGATCTTCTACCTAAGCAATAAAAAAAGTGCCCACACATGCTCCTCCCTAGTTGGAATTTTGTTATTAGTCATTATTTTATGGGTCCCATTAGTTTTTTTTATGAGGGAAATTTCATTGTCCTTGGGATACTTGGGAAAGAATCTAGAAGGTTATTGGTTTGTATTTTTTCGTTTGCTAGCCACAAGCCTCTGGGCCTTCAACCCCTTCTTCCCATGAAGTGAGGGACAACACCTTCTTGGGTCAGTACACTTGAAAAACCCAAAAGGTGAGGAGATGAGGGGATGAAGTGTGGAAAGTGATAATTATGGTCGGGAATGACACAATGACTCTTCAAAAATGACCTCCTAGTAGCATAGTTATCTCTAAGGGTGACCCACTTTCTAGGGTGCAATGTCAACCACCAAAGTGAAACAGGGAAAAGAGCATAAATTCCAAGCAAATGTCACATAATCAAAAGCAGTAATAGATGCAAAAAAATAAAATGCCTCAAATATTGAAATGACACTCATCATAATACCTAAATTGTATTACATGGAGAAAGACCCAATGCCTTTTGGAGGCCATCTGATGTGGATATTGTCGTGACGGTCTTGGATATGTGGTGGTGAGGTGGGTATCTGTCTGTACAAGTGGACATTGTTGGTCAGGTTGTCTCTCAGTACTCCATGTCTACAACCTGAGGGCCTCGAGACATAATATCCTTAGTTATACCTAGAAGTTGGGGATAACACTCCTCTTTGTATTTTAGCACCTACTAGAAGACATCCGTGGAAAAATGTAAATGAATTATTTAAATAAAAAGATCGCAACAAACGTGAAACCTTAAGAAATGCCAAAAACATAAATACTCACAAAGTTTGCGATCAACCCTTTTATTCATCATCGTCATGTCTTATGTGTTTAATGGATTCTATTTGTTTTTGTTTTCTGCAACAAAACAATTGAAAACTAGTATTTCATGAGATACTTAAATTGAATGTACATAAAAGAATAAATAAATGATTGTATACCTCTAATGCACATTGTAGTTGGGATGGATACTCTTGCAACTCAATTTTGTTCATTTCTTTTACCATCTTCTTCTACACTTTTTTAGACATCCCTATCAACATGTCTTGGTTTTCCCCTTGTTTGTTCCTTGCAATTTTCAAAATCTCCCTAAAAAAATAAAAAAATGAATAAATAAATACTAGGAATCATTAGATATAAAAAAAAGAAATTAAATAAGATATTGGTGCGTACAATAACTTAATATTCATCGGGGCATCAAACATATTTATATGCACCGGTGCATCAACCATACATATATGCACCTGTACAGTATAACAATGTCGTTGAGAAATTGAAAAGGTTTTAAATTTTTTTGTATTCAACCAATGCTTTCTGAATTAAGAAAGTTACAGCTTCCTAAGTATTGTTTATTACACATCATTGAGTTGTAAACAAATTTAAGACATGGTGATTTCCATATAAAAATAGTAATTTTTTTCATTTTAAACTCAACAATGCGCTTTGTAAACAATGTACCCCGATGTGTATCTATGTTAAATGTGCATTGTCGAATGAGAAAATGAGTTTTAATATTATTTATAATTTAAATTAAGTGGTGTTGTTTAAAAACAAATACACACTGATGCTCTTACTAGGTACAGAGCGCAACAGTCACCGGGAAGGCATTTAAAAAAACTAAAACGATGATGACATGATGGTTTGGGATCCAATGCAATGAGAAGTTTCATTGCAACAGATAGGAAACACCCATATATAAATAAACAAACCATATTTAAAAATTGCTTAAAAAAATGTTTTTTGTGAAATATAGAAAGAGAAAGAAAAAATATAGTGAGGAAATTAGGGCTTCCAATACTAAAGGTAACTATGAAACCTTTTTTTTGGTTTGGGAATGCATTGAAAAATGTTTGAATCAAATAGGAGAATGATTAAGATGATTAATAGAATAAAATCATATACCTAAAATTTCTCCTTTGCAGATTTCTATGTGATCTACAACAATCCTTTCGAATTTTTCAAAAAACATCAACCCACTCCGAAGTCTTGGCTGACAAATCTCTGTTGCACAAATCTCTTTTCTAAATTTTGGCAAACAAGTAAAAGTATGAATAGGGTTGTCCTTTATAAACACAAAAAATCAAATTCTTGCTCATTTTTTCGTTGTATATTCTGGCACATTGATGATAAAGGTGTGCATTGTTTTTTTTCAAAAGTTACATTTTCGATGCGTTATACCATGAGTAACACAACGATTTATTTTTGTAATAAATTTTAAAGTATTGATAGTAAGTGCACGTTATTTTTCTAACTTTCTTCAACCGGTGCACTATACAATTCAAAACGCACTGGTGCAGTGTGTAATTAATAACGTATTGAGGTGGTGTGTAAGTAATAATGCATCGTAAGATAGTTAAATTTTTACAATGCAAATGCAAACATCCGCATTTAAATTTTACAGAGGTTTTGATTTGCAGAGACAATAACGGAGGTTAGTATTTGGTGCTTGTCTCAATTAAACACACCGATGTGTTTGGTTTATCCATACGCACCAATGGGTATTTATATGTTGAAACACATCATCAAGTTCTAAAATCTATTCGAAGTTAGTTTTGAAGTTAGATTGTTCCGTACTACCCAAAATGGCGGTTTTGGCTCAAATGCATGAAAAAGTGAATTAGAATATAAAATGGCCAATTCTTCAGATTCCATCTCATTTTGTATCTTTGGAATTCCTTCAAGTTCTCTCACATCGATTGCAATATGTCTATATTTTATTGATAATTCATTTATCTCATTGAATTTATGTTATGTATGCATATGCATTTTAATAATTGTTCATTGAATTTTGCAGGATCAATATTCAGGATCAAGTTCAGATGCTCAAGGTATTCAAGTAGTCCCAAAATTATATAAATTCTTATCAGGAGAAAGATACCGCAAGAAGATGTTTGATTAAAATGGAAAGTTTCTTTACCCTACCAATCCTAACATGCCATATTCCAACAACTATCTTGGTTCAACGGTATCACACCATG
>SNQJ01S0091467.1:25006-46096 GCA_010110895.2 Picea sitchensis | reverse complement strand
ATTTAAGACATGGTGATTTCCATATAAAAATAGTAATTTTTTTCATTTTAAACTCAACAATGCGCTTTGTAAACAATGTACCCCGATGTGTATCTATGTTAAATGTGCATTGTCGAATGAGAAAATGAGTTTTAATATTATTTCTAATTTAAATTAAGTGGTGTTGTTTAAAAACAAATACACACTGATGCTCTTACTAGGTACAGAGCGCAACAGTCACCGGGAAGGCATTTAAAAAAAAAAAACGATGATGACATGATGGTTTGGGATCCAATGCAATGAGAGGTTTCATTGCAACAGATAGGAAACACCCATATATAAATAAACAAACCATATTTAAAAATTGCTTAAAAAAATGTTTTTTGTGAAATATAGAAAGAGAAAGAAAAAATACAGTGAGGAAATTAGGGCTTCCAATACTAAAGGTAACTATGAAACCTTTTTTTTGGTTTGGGAATGCATTGAAAAATGTTTGACTCAAATAGGAGAATGATTAAGATGATTAATAGAATAAAATCATATACCTAAAATTTCTCCTCTGCAGATTTCTATGTGATCTACAACAATCCCCTCGAATTTGGCTCTTCAAAAAACATCAACCCACTCCGAAGTCTTGGCTGACAAATCTCTGTTGCACAAATCTCTTTTCTAAATTTTGGCAAACAAGTAAAAGTATGAATAGGGTTTTCCTTTATAAACACAAAAAATCAAATTCTTGCTCATTTTTTCGTTGTATATTCTGGCACATTGATGATAAAGGTGTGCATTGTTTTTTTTCAAAAGTTACATTTTCGATGCGTTATACCGTGAGTAACACAACGATTTATTTTTGTAATAAATTTTAAAGTATTGATAGTAAGTGCACGTTATTTTTCTAACTTGCTTCAACCGGTGCACTATACAATTCAAAACGCACTGGTGCAGTGTGTAATTAATAACGTATTGAGGTGGTGTGTAAGTAATAATGCATCGTAAGATAGTTAAATTTTCACAATGCAAATGCAAACATCTGCATTTAAATTTTACAGAGGTTTTGATTTGCGGAGACAATAACAGAGGTTAGTATTTGGTGCTTGTCTCAATTAAACACACCGATGTGTTTGGTTTATCCATATGCACCAATGGGTATTTATATGTTGAAACACATCATCAAGTTCCAAAATCTATTCGAAGTTAGTTTTGAAGTTAGATTGTTCTGTACTACCCAAAATGACGGTTTTGGCTCAAATGCATGAAAAAGTGAATTAGAATATAAAATGGCCAATTCTTCAGATTCCATCTCATTTTGTATCTTTGGAATTCCTTCAAGTTCTCTCACATCGATTGTAGTATGTCTATATTTTATTGATAATTCATTTATCTCATTGAATTTATGTTATGTATGCATATGCATTTTAATAATTGTTCATTGAATTTTGCAGGATCAATATTCAGGATCGAGTTCAGATGCTCAAGGTATTCCAGTAGTCCCAAAATTATATAAATTCTTATCAGGAGAAAGATACCGCAAGAAGATGTTTGATTAAAATGGAAAGTTTCTTTACCCTACCAATCCTAACATGCCATATTCCAACAACTATCTTGGTTCAACGGTATCACACCATGAATAGGATCTCTTTTTTGTAGACAACCCCGTAGGGCATAACAAAAATATGATTGAGTAATTGTATTTTTGGATTTTTGATGGAACTAATGTAAATGTATTGCTTAATTCGGCATTTGTTTTATAAAGTGGTTGGTTTCATGTTTATTATTGTGAAAACAAATTCCATGCTTCTAATAAGTGTTTGGTATAATGTTTGAACACATTGAAAGCATTGTGTTACTAATATTATCGATGTAATGTTCAATATTTTTACAATCAGAATTTTGATGATGAGTGACTTGTCCACCATATACTGCTACACCCCACTACAATTTCAAGTTGCGAGCTTGTTTCTAAATGAAAACAGCTCGGAGATAAGCATACTGAGAATGGTTGAAACAACCACCTATTCAATTCTCACTATGTCCTAATTTGCCAATTCAAAACCTCGACAATAACACTAGTTCTTCACATGTTGGGGATGAAAGCAATGATATAGAGGTTTCTATGCATGATTTCTTGTGGGATACCCAAGCCATGGAGGGAATGTTGTTAGATCAATTCAACAAAATGAACTAGGGGATGACAATGATGTCATAGAAACCTTCTATGAAAACTTGAAATCTACTTCTACCACCCCTCTATTTGGTTGAGTACGGGGGTATTCAAGGTCTACCCAACTAGGAAAAAATGTTACTGTACAACTTGAAAGCAATGTATGGTATGTCAGACATGTGTTTCTCATCACTTTTGAGGTAAATAACCATTAATTCCTCTAAATTTTTAAGGAATCTTGTCACATAATGAAGGAAGAAAAGGGTTGATTTTTTTCATGCTTAATGATAGTGTACATTTTTATTGCCCACTAATTGTAGGTTACTCAAAGATAAGTTACTAAACATAAAGACCCATCCTAATGGAGAGTTATTTTATGTTGTATGTCATATGTGCGTACACCACACACGATTATCTAGGACTAGGAGTTTGTTCTAGTAAGTATGTTCATTGATTTGTTTATATCTGTAATTTTATTTGGCATACTTCATTTGGTGCAACTATATTTTTTACTCTAACATGCTATGTATATGATAACATCGCAAATCTTGTAACAAAATGGTATCATGGATGTAAATTTTGTGGACCTCCTATAAAGGCTAGGTGATCCAAGCACCTACAAAATTCGGTGTACGATTGTTCGAGGGTAATCCTCCTAGAAGACCACCCTTATAGAAGAGTTGAATCTGCTTTCAATGATAAACTGGAGAGAACCTAAAGACCTGAAATAATGACACCAACAAATTGAAATAGGGCATATGACACAGAGAATGAGAAGGAAATGGAAGAATTGTTTGATTCGAATGGGGAACCTATGTTCGATGATCCTAATTTTTTTTACACCTATCGTGAGAAAATTCCCATTGGAATGAAAAKAAAATTTGTATTTTATGAGATTCCATATTGGGAGCATCTTAATATTGGCCACTTACTAGATCYCATGCATATATTAAAAAATGTTTCATCTTCTTTATGGAGGCATGTATCATGGAATAAAAGCAACACATTAGTTGTAAGGAGAGATCTTATTGCTTCAAATACTAAAAAGAGACATTGTCCAAGAAATGAAACTAGAGGACAAGCTTGTCCCTCTTGGTATTTTAAAGAAGGTGATGTTTCATGGAGTTTGAAGAAAGATGATTTTTCTATGTTGAAGGATGTTATATTGGGTGTGAAGGCACCTTATTTATACGGGTTGACTCTACGACGTTGCTTCACTGTAGAAGGGAATTTGTCGAGGTTGAAATCACATGACCATCTAAACCTTCTAAGGGTATGTATGCTGAAAACATGATTCTTCTTCTATATTGACATTGGTAAAAATATGCTATGCACTCACAATTTTATGGAAATTAATGATGTGTGTGTCTATTTTGTAGTGTCATTATCCTTTTCTCGTGCATGTTTGTCTGAACCATGACTTTCCCCAAGACCTATGACGTGCCATATCGAAATTATCTGCATTTTTACTTTGGATCACATCAAGGGATATTCATATGGCTAGCATTATCTGGTAGTGTTGAGAGATAGTTGAGATTGTTTTTATGTTTGAGAAGGAACTTCCCACGAGTTTTATGGACTCACAAGTCCATATTTTAATTCACCTACATGTTGAGGTTGAATTATCTTGGGTGCTCTCATTTCATTGGATGTTCTTCCTAGAGAGGTACATGAAAAAATTGAAGGGGTTTGTTCGAAAAAGGAAAAAACCAGAGGGCTCTATGGTAGAGGAGTACATAGTATACAAGTTGTTCTATTATGCCAGTGAGTACAACAAGCAAAATGACGACACAACATACGCATTCATTTGGGATGACCATCAAGATGAGGACAAAAGGGAAAGGGAGCTACTCCAAACGAACATAAAAAGGCACTTGATAAAAATTAAGTCAGTTATATTTTGTCAATTTAGTACAAAGAAATTGTTTACATTGAATTTGATAATATATATTTCATCCCATGATATTTCTTTTGAATTATTTTATACATTAGCGAATTTAGAAATTTTGATGCCATCAATAAATTCATTCTTTAAGTTGATAATATATATTTGATCTCATGAAATTCATTTTGAATTTTTATATACATCAACGAATTTAGAAATGGATCCATCAATAAATTTGTTATTTACAACGCAGAGACAACGCAACTATGGTTTGTTTTGTATGAAGAGAAAATAAGGAAATGGGACAGTGATGGGAAAACATTCAGACGGTTGAATGGTAGAAGCATGCTTTATCCTCATCATTTAAAAGAAAATATGCCAAAAATATGTCCCAACAGTTGGGTGGCTGACCAGATACAAGAGAAATATGCATTGTTCGGTCGTAACCCATGTGGAGAATATATGGATGCATTAAACATAGGGATCGGGTGCAACAACTCTGTAATAATTACCTCTCTGAGTACCATGTTCTATTTATAATATTTCACATTTGAATTGTAACATGTATTACATTTTTATTAATGCTTCAGTTATTAGACATATGACATCATCCTTTGTTCGCATTTTTATAGGTGCATTTGTTCCTATCTATGTGGGAATATGGACATAATTTTCACACTGAGTATGTTGATTATGGACACATCACACAAGATTATGGAGTGGAGGTCAAGTTTGACCAATCTAGTCGTTCTAGCCACCATGATGAAAACCTAATAGAGGGGAAGTCAAGTTACATTGGAAAGATACAAGAGATCATGGAAGTGGACTTATCATCATTTCAATGTGTTATTTTTTGTTGCAAGTGGTGGGATACCTTCAACCGGGGAAATGTAAAGGAAGATCATGATAGTGAGCTAATATTTATTAACTATAAAAAAATGTGGGTTGAAAGTAAGGAGCCTTATGTTTTCCCAAAACATTGCAACCAAGTGTCGTTTTAGCCAGATGTGTCGGATGGCGATTGGTGGTTCGTATTGAAACATGATCTAAGATCTAAACATATTTTTGAGAACAACAATGTTACAATTCCAAGCGAGGAAGATAATTAGGGCAATGGAAACAAAGACAAGTTTGTAAATGATTTGTTTGGACATTTATATTGTGGATATGTCATTTTATTATGGGTATCTATAATGGACAATTATATTTTTTTTTCTTCATTTTATAATTATATTGGATATGAAAAGTTAACAATTATTTGCAACCACCATATTGAAAATACATTAAATAGTACAAGCATAAGATGTGGTTTTGATATATTTTTATTGTCATATTTATTGTTCATTATAGCAAATTTATGTTGTATTGTATTAAAATATGTTTATGTTAACCTTTGAATTACTAAGCGTTCATTGAGATATCCCAAAGTTGGTGATGCACAATAGTAAATATTTATTTTAAATAATATTTATTTAACAAAAATGAAGATATTAAAAAATATTCAAACCTCAAATTTTTTATTGTTTGAAAAAATAAAAAATCAAATAAATATATACTTACTTTGATGGAACTTCTAAGGACAATTCCAACAAAATAATTTAATGTAACATCTACACTTGTGAAGTTAGCATTACCAACTATGATGGCATTCCCCACCTTAACTAGTGCAACTACCATGGTCTTCACCTATTCCACTCCATCCTTTAGTTTTATAATCATACAAACTTATATTAATCATTATTTTTACGTTCTCCTTGAAATAAGTGTCAATAAAGGAAGGACATGGAAATTTTAAAAGAGTCTTTTTCTAGAGCCTAGTCAGAATTAAGGAAAATTTTAAAGATCCATACTTATCTAAAAGTATAGAAACCTTTGTCAATTTTACTAATTCTTAAAATACTAATTATAAAATGTTGGGCAATATTATTTTTTAATAGAAGATTCATAAAATTTGTAATGGAGTAAAAGATTGTGAAACCATTTCATCAAAAGTGTATAGATCAAAATACATTATTATTCTCTATATCTAGTATTTTAAATTTAATTGAATAAATTTCATATATTATAGTAGTTGGATAATATAAATTAATAAAAGCTTTGAAAAAATTGAATATTAATAAAATATAATAATTGTGATTTTAATAAACAATTATATTATAACTTTGTCTTGTAATCTTTGAAAATTAAAAAAAAATGGTATTATTACATCATCATCATTATTATTAGTGAATAATTATGTTATAATGTTATTGTTATAATATATGAAAAAGACATAAATATTCAAATCACAATCATTTCACTCATTATATTTAAGTAGTTTTGTTTCTAAACACGTTTAATCAACATATTTTATCTTGTTGGACAACAAACAATTCACCTTGAAGAACAGTTAAATATTATATGGCAACTATAAATTTAAATGAGTGATTCATATCAAATTTCACTTAAAAACAAAGAAATCATTAACAATGTTCGTCATTAGCATACTCATAATACATTTTCTAAATCAAACAACAACAACAATCACAACATTATATGAAAAACATAATATACATGAGTAATATACATATGAATATACATGTCAAACATACATCTCAACAAAATATGCAATAAACATGTCATATATAGATCTTAAGTCAAATATAAAACAATCAATATAAATGTGAATTAGTACCACTAATAGTTAGGTCCACCACCAGAGCCATGTGCATTAGTGTCTCTGCTACCAGCGGTAGAGCCTCTATCAAGAACAATTATCTCAGAAATAAATGTCGATAAAATTGGACTATCAAATGTCTATATATCAATATCATGAAGATGTGCAATAGTACCCGATATGAACATAGTGTCCAAAGAATAAAAATCTTGTGACACATGTGGAGGAAGAGGGGGAGGAGGGGGCCTGGTGGATGATGACACATGTAGAGTAGAAGAAATACAATGATCGGTGGATGGTGACACAAGTGGAGGAGGAGGGAGAATATCAATAGAATATGGTGACACATATGGAAGAGAAGTGGGAGGAGGAGGAGGACAAGGAGGATTGGACATGGATGCAGGTTCAAATGCATGTGGAGGGGAAGAAAGAGGATCGGTAGATGGTGCAGCCAACTCATGCAGAGGAGAATTAGAAGGAGGAGGAGGAAAATGTTGTGGAGTAGAGGATGTAGATGGCTATGTTGATGAGCTAGATGTGGTGGGATCATGAGAAACACCCATCAACCTCCCAATGAGGTTGATGGCACCAACAATATGATTCATCAACATCATCATCTCACAAGGAAAATGCCTCCATATAGTAGAGATAATGTGTACTCATAATATGTGTCTAGCGGGTGTGGGTACCACATTGTGACTAGTCATGACATGACATAGTTGATCTGCCACCTCTAGCCAGACTCTCATATCCAACACGTGTGGCATGTGGGGTCATTCTACTACTGGAGATTGGTCCTCTGTCTCCTCCACTACCTCATCCTCATGTTGGGGAGGCTCATCTCCAACATATGTGTCAATATATGCAAAACAATAAATAATAATAATAAGATAATGGAAACAAAATGTTACAATAAATTACATGTGCATTAAACAAGACATAAAAATATGTAAATAGATTGATAAAAATATAGAAATAAGATTACCTCTCTCATATAATGGATCCTTTATTGTAAATTGGATGTTTGGACATCCTCTCTAATCCATCCTCGTCTATAGGTACTATGCAATATCAAGGACAGGATTTTCCTTGCTAGCTAATAAATCACATACCTCCCTACCAACCAGAGAAATGAGAAAATTGCACTAGACCCTCTTGGGCATCAACTTCCCCCACATGTGCATACACGCATCAAACATAGCCCTAGCAGGAAACCAATGCACTACTAGCTGAGTGGCATGAACCCTCTCAAAAAAATAGTGTATATAACTATGATGTGAATGGGAAGAATATCATCCCAGAAAAAATAGATAGGCAATGACCTAATGCATGAAAAACCTGTCTCACAAAACATCTTCCCATCTAATCAATTAGGGCATCTGCAATAAAATATCTACATAATACAACATAAAGAAACTAATGTGTTTCCCATCAGAGCTATACAATGGCAGTTCTAAGAGCATAAGACACAGTCACCTAACATCCTCTCTCTAAAATGAAGTTATCTGCATCTAACCACCACGAACTTCGAACTACAAAGTTGAATGAACATGTGAACCGGCATATCTTTGCACATATTCCAGTTGGGTCTCTCCTGCAACACCTGGTGGTAGCGCAGGGAAATGGGGCATATACTCCCCCCTCCTAGACAACCCAGTGATGAATTAGTCATCCTCCTCAATGGGATGATACCACAGATTGGGATCGACCTTGAAACCATGTCTCCCATGATCCTAGTGATGGATCAAGTGTTGTAACAACAAATATTTCCCTCGAAGGGATGTACCCTCTCGATAAAACTTTAGGATGCCAACATCCATCAAAAGGTTATGTGTTGACTATGAAATAGGGTGAGGAAATAGCTTCCTCTCCCTCTCCTTTGCCTCCCACTCACACACAAATGTGTGTGTCTTGAACTGTTATTTTCGATGCTCCTCCTCCTCTCGTCATTGTCACCTCTAATTCACATAAAAATATTTTTAAGCACACACACACATATAATAAATTGAAATTATAAAAAAATACATTTATAAATTATGTGTATTCTAAAAAAATATAAAAAGCAACCAGTGTGCCGAAAACATAACATACGCAATGACTACGGTATGCTCTATCAAACTAGTATGCATCAGTGCCACATTTCTTGTCACACCACTAAGTAGTTGTGTGATGGCATCCCATAGGATACTCCACATCGACTTAGTTCTTTTATTCGCATCAATTCAGTACTTTTAATTGCATGGGTTCATTTCATTAACAAAGACGCACCACAACACTAAAATTTATGGCATGCAAATCCATGATTCCCTCTGTTAAATCAAAATCACTAGTGTGTCGATTTTACCAAAGCACCAACATGATGTCTAGCAGTGCATTGTATTACTAGCACACCGCTAACGGGGCCTTACAAAAGACGAACCACAATGTTTATTTTTCAAAACATGTCGCAATGCATACATTTAACCTTTACGCAACTGTGCACCACAATTATTGTTGCGCCACCATGGATTTCAATGGTGCATCTAATAAGTCACAACGCTCTAATTGGTTATTAAAAATTCACCCTAGTGATGTTGTCTTTACAACACCGGTGTGTTTTTTAGATTGATGGACACCGCTAGGTTAAATTCCATTATCACAGTTGAAGCAGTGTGATGTGTTACTATTAACGCACTGATGCCACCATGATAGTGGAGCACCGACATTTTTTTCCATGGTGCATTGTAAAGAATAGAGCATTGGGAACGACGCATCCAATAAGATGCACGTTATGCCAAATCGAGAAATATATGTCTCGGTGTGTTTTTGTAAAAAATATCGGTGTGTTTGGTTAAAATGGTTGCACTACTACGTTAAATTTTATAAATCTTTAAGTTAGTGGTGTCGTTAATTAAGTGAAATGTACTGGTGTGGGTTGAAGCCAATCGTGYGTCAATTGCAGGGACTTCCGAAGGACACTTCACTTTGTTCTTATAATTTATCATGGTGCTCTTACTGGAACAACACYGATTCATACATATATATGAGACGCACTAGTGGTGGTGCTCACTATGAATTTATCACAATATGCAYCACTTTGGGGAGAGCCAAAGCATTTAGGCACACTGCATGAAATTGGAAAATAAATTAAAAAAATGTCAAATTTCAAGATAAATTCAAATTTTGAATGGATGAAAAAGTAAATAGGAAGGTAATAAACAATTTACCTGGCCTCTTATGTCTCGAGAAGGTATGTTTTCACTGTTTAGAAGATTAAAATTTGTGGTAATTTCCAAATTTTGGAAATGTGTGGAATCTACCAATGGAGTTGCCCAAGACAGTGTAGAGCATTAGAAATAGGGCGTCTTAGAAAAGATGGTGAGCATCAGTGCTTGCTTGAGACTTTGGAAGCACGAGATTCACTGTAATAATGAAAATCGGTTTGGTAATTTTGTTTTTTTACCCTACTACGGTGCAGCTGGCGACAGTGAGGCACATCGGTGCGTAATATTCAACAACACTGATGTTATTTATTCGGTGCATTGAATTTTTATTATAAATTATGGCGATGATTTTGGACATTGATGCATCGATGATTTATTGTTCATGTACGCACCAGTGTGAATCGACCTTAACGGTGCACTGATTAAAAAAACCTCTGCAAAAACCTTCAACTGTCTATCTCTGCTATAACAGAGAAAGTATAGATTTTTCTAAAAAATTCCATAAAAACCTTTGCAAGTAGATGTCCTTCTTATAGAGAAACAAGTTTGAATAAAAGTAAATGCATAATATCTCATTTTAATTAATTAAATTTAATATAAAAACTCATATCTAAATTAAGCAACTCTCATATTGATTGATTAATTAGATTTAACATGAGGTCCACGTCTAAATTCTTAAAAATCTCATATTAATCGATTAATTAAGTTAAAGAAGAGACCCACTTCTAATTTTTTAAGAAAACAAGTAACTCTCATAGTATTAACAATTAACTATCATATATTGGGACTAATTCTCTAAACACTTTCTAGACATATCTTAAAGGAAGTTTCAATAATTAAAAAATGCAATATGCTTAATATCAACTTCTTAACCATATTTTTTATAAAGTTTATAAAAATTATTATTATTATTATTATTATTATTATTATTATAATATAAACTTGAGAGGATGTAATTATTTCGAAGAGTTATTATATTAATTTAGATGCAAATAGATTTATTGAAAAATATGACACTTTAAGTGGCTAAAAAAAAGGCAAATAGTTACGAAACAGCTACTCCCTCCCTCTTGAGTAATTTGAGTCCTCATCAAAGAATATGAATAATTATTTTATTAATGTCACTTTTACTACAAATCACCTCTTCGACATGCCCAACTAGACATGGTTGCTTGCTTTATGAATTTAAAAAAGGTACACTCTTAGCATATCCAATGGGTTAATAGAATATTTTCCAATGACTTGTACTTCCATTCAATCATATCATTTTCTTGGCATTATTGTTGTTTTGGAGCGTGACTTCTCATGTGGCATAGGAAATTGGTATGGCATTATTGTTGTTTTGGAGAATGACTTATCATGTGGTAGAGGAAAGGGGTATTTGATTGGAATTCTCCCCTGTCAAATAAACATATGAGTTATCAGGGCTTTTTTTTTCTGCATGATTTCAAGTTGCATAGTATGCACACCCTCAATAATGAGTTTGAATGAGTTATGATGGTCAATGGAGGTTTTGATGGTCCTTGTTGCAATGTAAATGAAAAAAAAATTATGATGTGTCTATATTTCTTAAACCCTGAGATAGATGCAAATCGATCCACATATTTACAAAGCTGTAAATTTTTTTTTGAAATTGGTAGCTTGAAAAATAATTGTCACTTGGAATTCCTTGAGACTAGACATTGACAAAGTGGTTGGAATCAACCTACATCTTTGATTTCGTGAACTGTGAAAAACATGAAATAACGTGCCTAAGAAGGGACTGAACCCACTTAAGATCCTGACATAGGGAGAAACATTAGATTACAGTGAGCCACAAAAAAGCATTCCCTTGACCCAACATTCCCTTGCGCCACAAAAAATCTCGCAAAAAAGGATTTGCGAGATTACATAAATTTGAAAGCATTTCATTGAATTTTCCATAATAATTAATTATCGATTTTTTTTCAATCAATTGTGTGATGTTCACTGTTACGCTTACACTTTGATTTTTGTAATTTCAAAGGTTGTTTTACAGAAGATTGAATAGGGTTAAAAGCGAGTCCAAGTATTCTCTCGAGATAAAATTCCTAGGCATAGCCATCCCTTGGATGTTGCAAAGTAGCATTCTATTGGCACCTCTCATCGATCCTTCAACCAACATGTGTTGATAGTTCAACTATATTATGGTTTGGAAGGCAATGAAAACATGGAGGATAGATTATTTCACGACCATCAGTCACATTTTTTTCCTTTATTAAATTTAATTTTAATAATTGTTTAAATGTATTTATTTTTATTGATGATGATTATGATGAATAATGTTTACTAAGACTAATTGGTTTCTCACACCTTAAAAATGTAAGAGATTACTTCAATTTCTTTAAAATTGTATTTCTATGCTCAAAAAGCATTGAGAAAAGCATTTTAAAATCAACATAATTTTGATGACTTAGAAAATTAGGAAAGTTCCAAAATCTCATAATTAATTAAATTATGTTTATTATTTTTTATTAAATATTATAAGTTATTAAGAAAATTATATTTACAATAACTTTTGTTTTAAATGTGTTTGTTTTTATTAATTAACTTATGTTTATTATTTTTATTAAATATTATAAGTTATTACAAATTATATTTACGTGATAATTTTTTATAAATTATATTTTTTTCTATTAATTTAATTATAATAATTTTTTTCACATTTTTTTATAAGATATATGTAGTAGTATATTATTTTAATATTATTTTTTAACTCAAAATAACTTATATATATAATATTATACGAAATAACTTGTTAAGTTTAGGTGGTTGGGAGGAATTTGTTATCCTCCATACCCAAGTTCAATTCTCATAAATGACATGTTGAGTTCTTCACAAATATATTATTGTAATGACTTAAAATCTTGGTGTATATCTTCACTATAACACATAATCAATGAAGAATCCAATTATGTTATCAGTTAAAAATAATTAATAATTATTTAGATATTAATAAAAAAGCTAAAAAACCTTGGATGGCGTGTCAGCACACGTTCATGGGAGAAGACGATGCCTTCCACCTCTCCACAAACCACATGATAGGCACATACAACCTCACCCTTCCTTTATTACCCACCAATGAGCACTAAATTCATTCATTGATGAAAGATTCTAACTAACATTTCCATTGTGCCCTTCTCTAGTTTCTCGTCCTGGCGATGGAGGAAGGACGTCGGTCGTCACCTCTACACGCGTGCGAGATTATTATCCATTTTCATTTTTATGACGATGATCCTCGGTAGCCCTTGCACTCTCCCTTCATTCTTGTTTCCATCCCATGCACTAGACCGATCGCTCTGGTTTTCACCTCTGTTTGTTTACTCTCAACTCCCCCTTACTCTCACTCATTGTTGGTTATGCCTCGGCTTCACGGGAAGCCTAAGAGAGGTCCTATTTAGTACCAAAACAAAGTGGCCATGGCTAGTAAGCACATGCCTCTCCATGCTCTCTCTCCCAACTCCTCGCCCCCTTCCTCCGCCTAGTCCTCCCCAAGTCGGAGTGGTATTATGCCTCTGTCTTCGCCATGGGCTTGTCATGTGGAGTGGTTTGACCTCCACGGAAACTCTCTCGGATTTTCTCTTGGCCCAATCCAGGATATGGCCTTGTCTTCATAGCCACCCCCGGTCCGCCCAGTGAGTCCACCACCCTCTGCCCCCTCGCCACCAACCTCTATCCCCTCCCCGCCACCATTTGTCCCATTTCCATCCTTCGCCCCTTTTCCTTCTCTGGAGGATTTCCCTGATCAACTGGAAGAGCCTTTGAGAAAAACCCATCTTTGCTCGGATTGTGCTTCTTGTGCGAGATTCCGAGACATGTTGTCAATACTACAAGATCTGGTCTTTGCAGTTAGAAAGGACATGGATGATCTCCTCTTTCAACTGGAACACTTGGACCAGTGCTCGGAATAAATTGAATCTCTGTTTGTGACCCTGCTTGGCTTCGTGCACACTCTAGAACTGGAAACCAGTGGCCCAGCTACTTTAGAGGTGATTCTTGCGCTAGTTATCCAAGTGGTTGTCGAGGGTGACGTGAACAAGTGAGAACATTAGACACCATGAGAGTTGGCATGCGCATAGTTGTTACCATGCATCTGTTTACTCTGTCAATTGTTAATGTTTTTTGGAGGATTCCTCTTAGGTTGTCAAAGTTTAGCACAGTCAAATTTTTTTGTGTGTCAGGAGATAATATTTTTGGTCTTATCGTTTATATGAATGGTCTAGTCGAATCAGTTTCCCTACGGAGTGATTTTGAAAATGTTGTATAATTGTCAGTTTCTTACAAAGATAATAGATTGGCTAAATTGGTTTCCCTTCAAAAAATTTCAACACAATCGATTCCATGTTATCCTAGATGATACTGTAATTTTGTTCCATAAAATATAATATATATTCTTACTTAAAAAAAAAAAAACTTAAAAATTTTAATTTCCCATATTTTTGTGTGCATTCTTTCATTATTTAAATTACAGAACCAAACTAATATGAAAAGCATTAAAAAAAACACCATCATATTTAAATTATCATATTTAAATTAGACAATTGTGAGCATGCACGTAAAGTGCATAAATAACAAAGTAAAAAATAAYGCACTTAACTAACAAAGTAAACAATAATGTAACAATAATATATAATTATAGTTATGTCATGTCGTGTCAATTTGAGGTATTTACCACTCCATGAAACATGGAAAAAAAAAAACTAAAAATAAATAGAAATTGTATTTTCTTAAGGTAAGTGTGCCTCCCTATAACCCATAATATCACCACATATCTCACACGTTTACTATGTTCATGTATTACACATCTATGTGTGGCTTGGTCGCATGGATGTTTACGCATGAGTGCACTAGCGAGATTTTAGATCAATAWCAAAAACATTACATGCAACTKTTGAGAAAACATTTATAGTCTCGCCTTTGGTTGCAGGTTCATATTTCTCTCTCATGGAATAATCATATGAGAATTTCTTGGATGACAAGCGATAACATTATAAGCTCAATAGTTGAATATGGAGCCTTTTYTAGAAAATGYACATCTTYTGTAGAGGGGAAAACTAATTATCATTATTTTCTCYACAAATTTGCAAACGTCTACCATGTTGTAATTGAACCATTTGAAACTTGTACTATATATTTTTATGGTTGTGGAGGACATGGCCCATAACATTCCTTCAAAACACCACCATCTCACCTTCCTATAGCATTTATAGTTGTGGGTGAGTCTCATAAAAACTCATTTTGGACTAGCATACTGCATCCATTTTAATTTTCTTTCAAATTGGAGTCGATTCAATTAAAAGCAATTGAATTCTTATGTTATCTTTCCAAGTAAAACAACAACAAGGTAAGGGTTGGGTTTTTCTTGTTTGTGCTAAAATTCTAAAACATATTAATGTTGGTCCTGGGAGTTAGTAAGTGGTTATGGTTTTGTATCAAATCAAATCAAGTATACATAGCAGTAAGAGTAAGGCCCAACAAAAAAATAATTAGACTGATTCAAATTATTTAAAAACAAAGATATTTGAAAAAAAATAAAAAATAAACATAAACATTTATCTCACATATGTCATATATAGATTTTGAACCCAATGAAACCTTTTTTGTATGCATAAGGTTAATTTTCATGTGACTCCAAATCTAAATCTTTTATATGTTTGATCATAATTAAAAAAACATATCATCCCATGAGATGTGACCAGGTAGATATTGTCCAAGTACAATGATCATAGAACTCAAAATTTAAACTAAGCTTATAAAAAAAAACAATAGTTGTATAACTTAGTGCACCTTGTTCTATACACAACATATGAATTACACAAAAGAAGCAATCATTGTAACCTAGTGCACCTTGTTCTATATAAAACATATGAATTACACAAAAGAAGTAGTCATTGTAGCCTAGTGCACCTTGTTTTGTATACGACCTATGAATTACACTGTCGAGTGCTTGCAATCCATTTTTTCCGATTAATGATTATCTTCATCATACATAAAATAGACCTTGCTCAAGCTATTAAAAATGTGTGTAGCACGTTAGCCACTATGTGTCCATTATTCACCTATTTTACTTGGAAAAATTTCCACCCTGCAACACCAAAAGACTTAAAAWTTTTATGTCAAATGCGACATAGGTATTCTCTTGACAACCAAAATTAGAAGGAAAATGACACATGTTATTTCGACAATTAAGGACTTCAAATCATTGTTACCTTCATCTACTTCTAGAGACAACAACACAAAAAACATCATTCAACGTCATGGTGGAAACTAGAGAAGCCAAAATTAGCTCATGTTCCTAATAGACATAAAATTATTATCACCTTCTTATTAACAACATTATGAACACAAACTAACTATAATGAATATAGTATCCCCTTACCTCATTGTGATTGACACTCACATATCGCTTAGCCAAATCCATTAAATCTTTGACATTGAGCTTATTCAGCAAGTTAAGGCTAATGATGGTTGAGAAGTCAGAGATCTCCAAGTCATAAATGATTATGAAGGTTGATGACCATCCTGGTCTTAACCCACAATTCTGCAGACTTATAAAGTCAATTTTTCTCAGCTCGGAAGTTGAGATGACTTTTAAACTTGCACGTAGACCCAAATTTATCTTGTACATAACTTTGAATTCTCTGTCACTCACGCCAATCTACCAATGCTTCAGTCGAGGCCTTAATCTCCATAGAACCTCGCGCCATGACCCAACTCTTTACTTTGTCAGGGCTTAACTCTCTGTAAGCCTATCAGAACTTTCTACACCCTTCATTTTCCACTCTTCATCATCACTGAAAGGATGTTCCAGATTGTCCTACAAACCATACATCGAGGCAAGGAACATTTCCTCAATACCTTTCTCTCCATACCCTTTTATCACTGCATCTAAACAAGCCCCACAAATACCACTCTGATGGATGGTCTAATCTTCTTCTCATATGTCTCAATGGATGGTTTGGATTTGATGTCCAATTCTCCTTTGTATTGGAGCCCCTCTATTAGACTCCCGCAAGCTTGACTACTTTGAAATCCTTACTTTGATGGCTTACCTCCTTCTCATCGATGATCCTAATGTCTCCATGTTACCAATATAATAACAATCGTTGATTTCTTCCTCTAGTCAATCCTTGACCATTGATCTCTACACCTTTGTTGTGCCAAGTCCCGGTCCTCGGTCTTACATGTGGATTCCACGTGTCTCTTTTGTACTCATCCACATCATTTCCAAGTGTCCATGTCGCATTTTTTGATGCCACGTCAGGGTCCTGTCAACTTCCACATATCACTCTTACGACCTACCACGTGTCTCATTCTGAGTCATTGATCTATTCGACTTCGAATATTTCTCCACCATCTATCATTGCCCTTATATTGGAGTTACTCCAGCTGCTTGACTCTGATGGCCCTACTCCGACAACAAATGGAGTATCACCATGTGTCCTCTCCTTAACCCTTTACCAGGATCACTCCAAACCCATCCTGATCATCTGTCAGATCTTCCTTAACCAATTTGTACCATTGATTAAACAAGTTGGAGTTGTTGGTTCGTACAGACACTGCCATGTGTCATTCTCAGATCCATTCACTTGGACTGTCCCAAAGTCATCTCAATTGTTCATCGTATTGTCTTCGTCGAGATAAATTTCAACTATGTTTCGAAACATAGACCCCAAACTTCAACCGTAGTCATTGATTTCCTTTGTCCTATGATTGATCTACACCGTAGATGAGGGCTCTTCGTCAGAGTATCGTCCCACTTCACACACCGAATGTATACTCTAAAACACTCTTACCACCATTGCTTCGAATTCTAAATGGATAGCTCACCATAGTCATCAATATTTATCTTTTGTCATCGATCTACACCATCGATTGGACTTGTTCCTATTGGAGTACTTCTCCAGTTATGCACTTTGAATTTTCTATTCTGGAGAATCCTTTGGCACTGCTTCGGACCCTAAACTCTAGATAACTCTTTGTCGTCAATCTAGATCTGAGATCAAATCTCATTCGTCCATATTTAACACACAATCATACTTTCGATTTGATGCAATAAATGGTCACGATCAAATGTTTTACTTGATCTGACCGATGTTGTTTCTTCACTCCTGCAAAGGGCTTCTTCATGGATCTTAACCTCGTCTACACACAGGGATTCTTCATTGTTCTTAACCTCGTCTACACCCTCAATTTCAATACGATTTGAAGGATCATTGTTGATCCTATAGTGATCAATAATGTATCACAATTCTTATGTGTACCTTTCACTTGATACCTACACAACAATTAACAAATTTTGAATTGGAATTTCACCATTCACACACATACACTAAACAACGGTCTAAGATTCGATTTCCAAACAACACTCGAAATAGAGTGATTTCACTACTCAATTGTACAAAACTATACATATGATTTACATAAGGCCTTTTGCACTCACATTCTTGGCTTGATTCTCTATTCGATTGGCCACACCCTTCATGCATGTAGGCTTACAATTATAAAGGGGAGTGTCTGAATTGTTTAATCAGTTTTAGACCCTAAACAAACTCTCTAGAATCTGCAATAAAACCATAGGATCTCTCAGATCCATAATATCCTCAACCACCTGTCACAACTTCTCAAAATATGATTTAACAAGGCAGATTCAATTACATTCAACAATATTAATTCAACAAACCTCATCCTATGCAATCCTTCTATAAATCAATTAAACATATGAAATTACATTAGTTCAAGAATAGGGAACCCACTCCCTTAGTAAATCAAAAGACACCTTAGGTATAATCAAATGTGTTTGATTTTGAAGGCAGGATGCTCCTGCATCAGAATCCCAAGGTTCGAATGTTTCACGGTCTCCTAATCAGGAGTCTTCAACTATTGAAGTCATCCTGGATCCCAAACAGTATGTTGTCGATTACTTGCAGTGTTGTCTTATTGTTGTCTTGTTGTGGTCTTGTTGTTGTCTGCAACCTTCATGGATCTCACATTTTACTTTGTTGTTGTGCAACATCTCTACTTACTTCAGTAAAGTGTATTGTCATGCAACTCTTCTTCTTCTTTCTCTGGTATCTCCTCTTGTAAATTGTCATCAAACTCTTCCATAACTCCTCGATTTCCAGTCTTGTCCTCTGTCAGTACACCACTACTGCAATTCTACTACAAATTTCTATAAAACAATTGTATGGTTGTTTCCATCTATTTGTCTTTACATTTCTCTATGTCCTCAATTTCTTGAGAACATTGCTTACTGAATAAAAAATCATGCAAAAAATATTGCATATCCTTAAGCTCCATGCTCAGTCTACAAGATTTCTCAACTAAATTATGTTCTTGGAATTTATTAAAATGACATATTTGTTACAAACAAATATACCTTATTTCATGATCATGTACCAATGATCATCATTCTCCATTTTCATCTCCTCCTTGTCAAGCTCCATACTCACATCACTATATCTTTTCATAGCTCTTTCCAATATTCCATGTACTTCATCATTTGAAGTATCTCCATGCCAAGTATTCATCCTCTTTTCATCTACATCCTCTGAACATGCATGAATTCCTCATTCACATCTTCTAAGAGACAATGCTATCTCTCCTTTTATATGAAAAAAATTATAATCTCTCTCTCTCATGCCTTCGTGACGCAATTCTTCCTTTATGGAAGCTTCAAGTGGTTATCTATCTCCATGACTTGTAAGTCCTGCAAACATAGAAAAATAGTCAGTTTTAAAAACATCAGAACCTTCAATATCCTTAGATTCCTCAAGCATCCCCTCCTTGTGCAAGAATGAAATTTCTAAGCTCTTCATGAGGTCTGTACTCTAAACCTCATCTTTTTCTCCCAACATCACTCCCTTCTCCGGTTCACAAAAGTGAACTGTTAGTCCCTCTTTCAAGGACTCTCTATACTCATCTTCTCTAAGTTCCTCTTCTATGATATGAGCTTTCATCATATGCCTCTTCTTCCTTGCAATCAATCGCTTAATAGGCCATATAGCCTTCCTCTTCAGTCTCTAACCATATCTATGGTTTTCTTCAGTCTCTTGTAGTAGCTCCAAAATTATGTTGAGTCTCTCCTTCATCTCAACAAACTCTCTGTCAAATTAATCTTGACTCATATTTTTTCCAACTTCTTTGGCATCCTCTTTCTTTCCTATGTTTTGTATTCTCTTTGAAACTTTGACATGACCATCAATAGTCATCTCCATTTACTCCTTTATTTTTGAACTTCTCTTAGTCCATTGTGAACTACATCAATCCCCTATAGAAAATATCCTTATCTACTAACCAATACCTCACCAAGATTTTGTTGGAAATAATGAGAGGGGGGGGGGTGAATCAACATTACCTTTTTAAGAAATTAGTAATTAATTTGTTATTCTAATTATCATCCCTATTGATAAAAAATGGACTTTGTATATAAACAATAAATTATATGACTATACTTCAAAAATTATTACAAAGTTTATAAAGAATAATCTTGTGTTTGTGAAGGACACCAATCCTTTTTAGAGAACCATCTCTTAGAGACACAAATCCCCTTCTTCAGGGAACCAACCCTAGGAAGCACCAACTCCCTTGTTGTAGGGCACCAACCCTAGGAAGAACCAACTCCCTTGTTTTTTAGGGCACCAACCCTAGGAATCACCAAATCCATTTTATTTAGGGCACCAACTCCCTTGTTTTCACACTTTACTTAGTAAAGGATATGAATCCTTCCTTTCTCCTCCCTTCCACCCTCACTTCATAAGTATATTCAACTTTCCTTCTTGGACTCTGCTTCTGCTTTTGATATTCTGATATGGACTATAGAGACACCTTTATTTCACCATACCTTTATGTTTATATACTATCCCAAAAGGTATGACATTTGAACCATTGTGTCTTTTAATAATGAACCATCACACCCTTTCATTTATTAAAAACTATGTTATTTTAATAAAAAAATTCTTCTTTTACTATTATGCTTTAAGTTTATTGGGTGAACTTGGTTTTTTTTTCAATCTCTTTTAATTAAGAATCATTTTCTTAATTGGCACTAGTTTCCAGGTCAACCCATAGTTATGGAAGCCTATAATTTGACTCATTTCACATCAAACCCGTAATGAGGTGTCCAAGGACCTCTACAGTGCATTCGTAACTTTGTCCCTGACACAGAGCTCTAACAACCTATATGGAT
>SNQJ01S0091467.1:10354-24138 GCA_010110895.2 Picea sitchensis | reverse complement strand
CCTTTGATGCTTTAGGTATATTTTCTGGTAGGAGAAGCTAGACATCCCCATAGGATGTAGTCCCGGAGTGACATGGATTTTTGACGTCACTATTGGCGTGGCACTGGCTAAGTGGTTACCACGTGTCACCTTGATTTGTGACTTTCACAGACATTATGTGCTATATGTATTTTTAAACTTGTCATCATCTGATTAGGCCACATTTCATCTATTGTTGACATGGTCCTACTGACATGGGCCTACTAATGTGTCAGATGTCTTCCTCCAAGATTTAACGGTCGTAGGTTCATCTAAAGTTTATTATTGATCTGACAGTTCTCGTTTCTTTGGGAATATGACACTTTTGAGACTTCTATCTAATACTCTTGAATCATTGAAGTGCTAAAAATATCTATCACTGTACATATTTCCTTGTCTTGATCGACGATTTATATTAAATCTAGGGCTCTAGAGTTCTATATTTCTTGTTTTTTCTAAGCTTCTTATCGTCGGAGTAGGTCAATTCTAGAGTTGACCACCTTCTTCCTTTTAGCGCAATCTGACGATTTCAATATTCATTCCATATCAACAGTTAATGGGATTTCCCTGCTCTTCCTCTGATCCGACAGTCGATGAGAGTTTGCGATTTCGGGGCTTCGGCCTTCAGGTAAACTTACATGTTTCAAACTCTTTTTTTCCGAAGTGGTCAGCGCCGGATTTGACCACCTTATTTCCTTTAGTGTGATATGATGGTTCAACATTTCCATTCCAGATCGAAGTTCAATACTTAACTCTAGATCAAATATTGATCTAACAGCTGGGAAACCATCTGAAGCTCCTTCCTAATCAACGATAGGCGTTGTTTTGTGACTTCGGGATTTCGTGGATTCTTCCTTGTCTCCATTAATTTCTGAAGTGGTGAAGTGGAAAAGTGTCAAAGTAATTTATCCGCTACTTGAAACAATGGTCCATAATTCTAATCAAACTATTGATATTTAATCCTTCCCAACCTCTAACTTCACCTCGATCTAACGATCCTGGATTGTCCCAAACTAAGAATGAATGACTCATGTAACTCGATCCTTTACAAAAGGATTTATTCACTCACAGAACTATGTCTCCTTTGTTACTTCAAATGTGCCATCTCTTTTGAGCTTCGATTAACGTTCTTTGTTTTGAGCTTTGTGTCAATGCACTCCTTTATCTAATCAGAAGCTTATCTCTTCTGAGCTTTAGGTTTATATAGGATTCCTCTGCACCTCACACTATTTCTTCTGCGCAACCTACTACGTTATTTATCCTAAGATTTAGGATCTCAAAGACTGTTGGCACAAGGGCAGACCCAGGGTTCAATGCTACAACAGTGCACCAACAAAACCCTAACTATCAGCCCTTTCAACAACACCTGCGAAGCATATGAAGTCTCACCCGAGGTAGAGGCAGGGGTGGTTGTAGGAATCCAGTGTCTGCAACCTTAGCTGGGACACAGATCTATGGTTGTAACACCTTAACAGGGAACTTAGCAGTTATAGTTCACCAATATCCAGTCTTAGTTTACAGTGCAGTTAAACCCTAATCACAAAGCATCGCAGTATTCAACCAGATCTAACATCTAACAACACTTAGCATGATGAAACAGATCAGATCTAGAAGATTCAAGAACTAAGCACATTCACACAGGTCAGATCCATCATTTACTCTCACTATTAAGCACAAAGAAACAACAAATATACCTATCATTCATCTATATCAAAGCACTAAGCAAGTTAACATATAAACAAATCAATACATCGCACAAAGCATAGAAACACAACATGTACGTGGTTTACCCCCACTCTGGGGCTACATCTACCAACTCTTTGTCTTATTTATTAGCTTCTTCAATCAGTTACATGCACAGAGCCACAAAAACCCTATTCCATAGAGGACAAGAGATATGTGCACCTTGTTAGATCCTCCTTCCTCGGGCTAGGTTACAACACTAAGCCTCTTCTCAATCTCTTACACTTGCTTACACTAAGCTCTGCAAGCCTCATAGAGAATGCACAAAAGAAACCTTCTACTCAACACTTAGCACTTTCAATCATATAGATCGAACTTGTAGGTCTTAGCACATTGGCCTTAGCACCACTTACTTACATCGCCTAGATACTTATTTATACATTACAAAATAGGCCTAAGCATGGGTAAACCCATGGGCTGACATATCCATACCCATTACATAATCTTGAATCCCAAAAAGGGCCTTAAAAGGGGCAGAGATCTCAGGATMTCTGCTTTGTCTTGCACTCTGCCTTCAACAGCCAGTCGAAGTCCCAAAAATAGGTCAAACCTGACCAAGGATCCTCAAAACTTGGTCAAGGGCCAACAGGCCCCCAACACTCACCTATGACTCATCTCGAGTCACTCCGATCTGGATAATTCTGCCTCAAAAGCCTCAAGCTTGGGTTGAGATTCTTTGACTTGTTGTTGTGCTATGGCCTCCTATTCAGTGAACTCCTAGATAACACCTTCGTTGACAGGTCCCTCTAGGCATTGTTCTGCTGCAGTGACGACTTTCTCCAGTTCTTCTCCTTGGCCTTTAATCTCTGTGAATAGCTGGAAAACCTCGTCCTATATAGGTTGGAGCCTCTGAGTCACTTCCATGACTCTTCTCTGAATGGTGTGGACCTATTATTGAGCACTGTGTTGTTCTTGGGATCGCTTCATTCTTTCAACAATCGACAAGGGCTTCAACTGCGCCTATATTGTTTATGCTTGATACTTCGCCTCTTGGAGATGTGACTCCAGTGTCTTCAGTTCCGGATACTCAGTGATTCACTCATACATCTAGGCACTGTTATCACTCAATTTCTTTCATTTCATGGCAAGGGCCTTTATTCTCTCAATTGTGCCTCGAGCAGTTGCATCTCTTTGATCCCTTACATCATGCAGAGTGTCGGGCACTATGCGGGGCTCTAAGTCTGTTATTCGTTGTTGGATAGCTTCTATGAGATTTTCTACTTGATACATGACTCGGTCTTATGTCTATGGCTCTAAACCTATCACAGAGCGAAGTGCTTTGTTGAATGCTTCTTTCACTTTGAGTTCCTCTGCAAGAAATTGTTTCGTTTCTTGCTACATCTCTGTTTTCTCCTTTTCAAACTTCATCTAGAGAGAAACCTTCTCCTACACTGCAACTTGGCGTTGTTCTACGAGTACTCCTTGCACTTGCTTCAAGGCCTGGGTGGCTTCTCCTATTTCTTCTTATGCTCAATGAAGGCGAGCTTCGGTTGCATCTCCTATTTGGCGGAGTTGGGTTTGATCATCTCCCGACTCTAGTTCTCCCGATGGTAGGGGTGCAGTGGACACTGTGCAACTGGATTGAAGGGCCTGTTGTACCCCTCGGAGTTCGACCTCAATTATTTCATACATTTCCTCCTTATTGTCTTCTTGTTTCTCCATGATTTTCTACGAAGTGTTTTTTAGGGTTACTATGATGAATTCAAAATCATCGGTAGTGAGTACAGTATGCATCTTGGTCACGACGGCTCTGGATTTCTTCTAGGAAGAAGGTTTCGAGGGGGAAACCTTCCTCTTCTTCAGGGGATTGGTCTCATCTCTACACGGTGTTACTTCACCTTGTTTCTATTTAGCTTCTTTTCCATTTATCTCTTTTACTTCAACATCACCCCCTCGGTCAAGTGATATTGAAGCAGTCTTTCCTGAGGTGTTGCTTAAGTTTTGGACCTCTTTGGTTTTCTTCCTTCTGTTGTGTCTGGGTGTATCATGTTCTTTGTGTGTGGTCTCTGGGTTGTCAGGTTCAGACATCTCTGCAAGGTCTGTGGGAATAAGGAGGTCTACCAACCAGTCCTTAGTGATCTCCTCAAGGTCCTCTTCCATGAGCTTGTAGTACGATTGAGGCTCCTCTTTATGCTCGTCTTCTCGCATTGTAATGTAGATGAAGTGTCAATATGCGTGGAACTTCATCAAGGGTCAGAACCTCTGTAGGGTGTTCAAATTCATGCGAGGTTTAGCTTCGACGACTCTCTTCAGCTGGAGGTAGTACGTGTGAAAAAAAGTGTTCAACTACCATTGTTTTCTCATATAGCTCAAGTACCAGAGCGTGGTGAAATTTGCAACAAGCGGCTAGAATGGATCGATGTCCGGGGAGGTTGCACCTTCCGACATTTCCCAAGAAACAAACGCGATGAGGATCAAGAGTCAGCTAAAATGGAATTCATAGCAATGGTTTCTCTCTTATACAATTCACAAAAGTGATCTCGATGCAATAGTCGACGGAATAAGTAGACATCAACGTAACAGATCTTTCCAATGGACAAGAGACCTTCATTAATTCAGTTTCGTCCGTTACGGCATGGTCCCAATGGTCTGATGGTGTCCTTTTTTACCATAAATGCCTTTCTACCCATTCGGGGTATTGTTCTAATGGTTATACTATTCCCAACCGTTATATTTCTTCGCCATGGCGAAGTTCCATCTGACGTTGTTCTGATATCCCAACAAAGTTTTTGTTTTGTAAATTTTCCCTTTTTGAAATTCCCTCTGGAACCCTCTATAAATTTTTTATATTTGCTCTCTTCTTGCTTAGTTTTCTAGTCTTCTTTCCAGTGAGCTTTGTCTCAGTATTCCTTTTTTCATTCTGATTCTTATCTTCTTTTGGCATAGTAACTTCACCCTGTTGATATTATTTCCTAAGATTCAAGGGTAAGACTTCTTCTCTAGATGGGGTATATTCTCTACTCTTATGCAAACCTTCTTGTGTTCTTCCAGCTTCGACATCCAAGTCTCTAGTCCTAAGTAGCTTCGATCTGTTCTCTTGTTCTTCAATCAGCTGTGTGATCCTCCTAGTCATGAAATCTTTCAAATATTGCTTCTTCTTCTCTAAGACTTCTTCTTCTTTCGTTCTAGTCTGGTCCTTCTCGATCCAAGGTTTTCCTAGTAACATAGTAAATGGAGCGATGTTCTCAATAAATTTAACAACCTCAAAATCTTCCTCTGTTGAAGTTCCATGAGCACTCATAGATATTTGGGTAAGTCTTCCACATAGGGTTATCAGTTTTCCTCTGAATAATCCTATTCCTCCCAATGAAGGAATCATAGCAGGCTCCCCTAAAATTTCCCAAGTTCTTTCTGTCATGATATTCACCTGTGTTTCCTCATCCAGAACATAGTCAATGTCGAAGTCTACTATTCTTTCTTCAATGCACTCTTTTTCTTTGAATATCTCTGATAAGCTGATATGCCGATGGTCATTCAAGGTTTCTTTCATCTGTAGAAATACTTTCTCTGATTCTTTCTTAGGTTCTTCCATAATCTCAATTTATGGATCTACCTTAGAGTTTTCTTGGTTCATATTCATTCTTTCAACCCTAGAAATCATTCTAGGGAAATCCAATACTTCATGGTCCATAGCTCTACAGCAAAGACAACAAGATATTCTACCAGGGCATTCCTTAGCCAGATGTCCTGGTCTTCTGCAACTGTAACAAWGGGTTAATCCTCRTTTTCTTTTAAATGATCCCAACMTTTCCTTTACTGCACACTGGGATCATAGTAGCTAACCTGCAAAAAAAWTCTTTCTAGGATCCTGCATCCATTTGTTAGTCCAAACATTCTCTCTATGCATAGGTATAACATGTCTTTCACTATTCTTATCAGATCTACTCATATAAAATCTTCTTTCATCTATCAGTGCCCTAGTTTTCAAGCTAGGACAAATCTTATCAAACATACCTAGATCCATACTTTAGAAACAAAAATTTCCACTAATCTTATCTTCAGCAGAGCACAAAGCTTCCAGATCTAAAACTTTTCACTATTATTACCTTTATCAGAGTGCAGAGCTTACAAATATTACCTCTTTAAGAAAAAAGTCTCACTTTTACCTTTCTCAGAGCACAAATCTTTTAGATATTACCTCTTTTCTTCATATATGACTTCTTTTCTTAGCACAAAGCTTCACAAATCGAGTAGAATACTGTGCACTAGAGTGGCATATCTACACAAAGAGATTTCACAATTTCAGGTCAGATCTTCGCACAAAGCTTCTCTTTCCTCAGTTCCCTGGAATCATAGTTTCAGTCCCAACAACAGAACCATTTTTTGGCACAGGAGCAGACCTAGGGTTCAACACTACAACAATGCACCAACAAAACCCTAACTAACGGCCCTTTCGGCAACACCTGCAAAGAAAATTAAGTCTCACCCGAGGTAGAGGCACGGGTGGTTGCAGGACTCTAGTGTCTGCAACCTTAGCTGGGAAAGAGATCTTTGGTTGTAACACCTTAACATAGCACTTAGTATTTATAGTTTACCAATATTATCCATTCTTAGTTTACAACGCAGTTAAACCCTAATCACGTAGCACCGCAGTATTCAACCAAATATAGCATCTAGCAGCACTTAGCACGGCGAAACAAATCAGATCTAGCAGATTCATGCACTAAGCACATTCACACAAGTCAAATCCAGCATTTACTCTCATTATTAAGCACAAAGCAACAACAGATCTACCTATCATTCATCTATATCAAATCACTATTAAGTTAACATATAAACACATCAATACATCGCAAAAAGTAGAGCAACACAACATGTACATGGTTCGCCCCCACCCTGGGGCTATGTCCACCAACTCTTCGTCTTCTTTATTAGCTTCTTCAATCAGTTACATGCACAGATCCACAAAAACTCTATTCTGCAGAGGACATGATATCTACACACCTCACTAGATCCTCCTTCCCCAAGCTAGGTTACAGCACTAAGCCTCTTCTCAATCTCTTACACTTGCTTGCACTGAGCTCTGCAAGCCTCATACAATATGCACAAAATAAACCTTCTACTCAACACTTATCACTTTCTATCACACAGATCGAGCTTGTAGGTCTTAGCACATTGGCCTTATCACTGCTTACTTACATCACCTAGATACTTATTTATACATTACAAAATAGGCCTAAGCATGGTTAAACCCATGGGCTGACATCCCCATACCCATTACATAATCCTGAATCCCAAAAAGGGCCCTAAAAGGGGTCGAGATCCCACGATCTCCACTTCGTCTTGCACTATGCCTTCAACAACCTATCGAAGTCCCAAAAATAGGTCAAACCTAACCAAGGATCCTCAAAACTTGGTCAAGGGCCAACAAACACATATAATGACAATAACATATTGATATTCATCAATTCCAACAACGTAATACCATGTCCAACATTCTCCCCCTTTGGCAATTATGGAAACAAAGTAAAACCCCTTTTCCAATCTTAACTGGATTTTACTGATCATTCTCCCCCTTTGAAAGAAATGACAAAAAAAGGATGTTTCCTTTTAGGGTGATACCCCCCCTAAGGTGATTCCCACCCTATCTAGCAGTCTCTCCCCCTGGAATCATGCTGCTACAACCAATCATGGGAAGAAGAATAACTCTCCCTATCTTCTTTGCAAGATGAACAATATGATATCACTGCAATTTGCTTCCGCTTCAAATACTAATTCTCAGCTGGAACATAGATCAATTTCTCAAGAATAATATGTTCTTCCTATAAATATCCTTGGACGTATGTACTAGTCATGTACCATGACATATCTTCCTCAGAAACCATCCACATAACTTCACTGAGAGAATACATAACTGGCATTGTTCCCGGGCATATGAATACCTGCAACAAACCATGTCAAACTCTGCATAGAGTTATACCATCAAACAATTCTTATTTCAATGATGTTATTTATCTACTCATTCATTTGTAATCCAAGAGCCTCTTCAATTTTATGTGCTTCAATACTCTTAGGGGTATCAACAAGAACAATTTTAGTAGATCATCAAAATATTGTTTGAAAATTTCCAAGATCATCATCATTTAATTCTTATGGTTGATCTCCTATTGAAGGTTCATCATCATCATCATTGTTTTGTGCACCAGAAGCTTCTTTATCCTTGTTTTGAGAAATTTCTTTTTGCATTTTCCATTTGTTGGGTAATGGATAATCTACTTGCATGACATTATCAAGTTCTGTAATTTTGTCAGATTTTTCTTTAGGAGTTTTCTTGTCTTGAGCTTGATCTACTTTATATGCATAACTCTAATTTTCATATACTTTATCAGACACTACATCCATCATACTCCTATTGTCAATTTTATCAAATTTAGGTGCAATATCTTCATCATTTTTCTTCCTTTGTACTTTAGCTTTTCTTCTCCATATCTTATTATAATTTTCCTCAATGCTAGAGATACTTGCCTTCATGGAATATTTTGGAAATATACATTCACTGGCCTTATGACCATAATTGTTGCATTTTTGGCATTCAATATTGAAGTTTTGCAAAGAAGAAAATGAGTTATAGTTTCTCTTCTATGTATTGTACTTACTGTTCTTATATCTTTGGACATTTCTATGATTGCATTTTCCATAAACTTTGCAGTGTACTGCCTTAAGTCCAAAATTATTGCAAGAGTAACAGTATCCAATAAATAGATATTTATTAGGGGGATTCATTTTGGTGATTGTATTCTTCTTGTCATCTTTTACTTTAGTAGGGAGTGTTGATTTCTATTTATGTGGAACAATTTTCAATGGTATCATATTTTCCTTATTATCTTCTCTTATTAAGGAGCCTTTTAGAACATCTGTGTAATTGATTGGCCTTTTGACTGATACTTGCGATGTATAGGTTGAGTCTTGGGTGTATCCCAAACCATTCTTGTTGTTTGGTGACCTCTGAGTACTGAGAATTTCATCCAATATTTTTGAACTATTTTCAAATTTTGATCCCTTCTTTTCTTTTTCAAAATCACCTTTTAGAAACTCAATCTTAGATTCTAGCTTCTCACATACTTTTTCTCTATCATTGAGTTGTTTTAAAATGACTTCTTCAATTATTTTAGCTTCCAAGAGCTGGGACTTCAAATCACTGATGTTCTACTCTGATTCTTTAATCGTTCTTGATGCATCTATTTCTCTTGATGGATGTGATTCTTCAAATTCTTGAATTTGTGCCCTAAGTATCTTGTTCTTCTTTTTATACTTTCTTAGTTCCTCCAGAGTACTAATCAGTTTTTCTTCTATATATACTTCACCTTCACTTTCAAAGTTTTCTTCATTATCTATAT
Organism: Picea sitchensis; assembly: GCA_010110895.2. NCBI lineage: Eukaryota > Viridiplantae > Streptophyta > Pinopsida > Pinales > Pinaceae > Picea > Picea sitchensis. The sequence continues at coordinate 15,040 of SNQJ01S0091467.1, read as the reverse complement.
TATTATTTTGAGTGTTCATTCCCATAAATAGAAGCTCTGAATCTTCATCTTCATTCATGTCTAAAGAGTTGATGTCTTCTTTGGAGTAGAATTATTTTATTTTTCTTATAAAATTTCTTCTTGTATTGGTCTTTCTAGTTGTGGGATTCTTAATCATCATTATCCTCCTGCTTGGGATAGGGACATTTGTTAGAAAAGTATCTGATTCTACCATAGTTGAAACATTTGAAGGGTAACTTTCCTTTATATTTTCCAAATCCTTTCTAGAGTGTATTTATAAAGTTGGCCTCTTCTACATTTGATATGTCTGATTGATATTCATTAGAAATATGTTTATGTTTATTCTTTTCTTTAGATGCCTTAAAGGTTGTTTCTTCTTTTGATGGTTTTTTGTTCCTTGTTCTCATCTCATATGTTGTAAGAATTCCATGGAGTTGATATACTGTGAATTTGTCAAGTTTTGGTGCATCTTCAATTGTGGAAATATTGGTATTATACCTCATAGGAAATGACCTTAAGATATTTTTTACAATAGGTTTGTCTAAAAGTTATTCTCCTGCTACTCGGATTGAGTTAACTACCTCATCTACCCAGTGAATGCATTCAACAATGTTCTCTTCTTCTTTCATCAAATTTTCAAACTAATCTCTATAGAATTGTAGTTTGGATTCCTTGACTTTGTTATCTCCTTCATATATAACCTCCATTTTGTCCCAGATATCTTTATTTGACTTACAATGCATTACCTTCACAAATATAGGATTTGTTAATCCTCCTAGAATGGCATTGACTATTCTTGAGTTGTCATTGCAAATCTTATTTTATGCAGTATATGTGGGTGGAGTAGTTGGTGCAGTGTAACCATCTATTATAGATTTCCAAACATCAAAACCAAGATCCAACATGTATCTTTTCATTCTTATTTTCCAAAAAGAATAATCATATCCCTTAAACAATGGTGCTTTGTTTGAAGACATTCCCTCTTGTTGATCCATTTCTTTCAAGATCTACCTTCCGGTTATTAGATTGTGCTAAAGGCACTCACTTTGATACCAATTGTTGGAAATAGTGAGAGGGGGGGTGTTGGCACCAGGTCAAAGTGGAAAGAAGGATGATCATGGGAAACAAAGCGTGCAGAAACAAAAGTAACATCTAGAGAAAGAACAACACGTCGTGCGCATGAAAAAAAGTGTGCACAAGGAAAGCGACAGTTGGATGAAGAACAACACACATGCATGGGAGGAAGACCTAATGTTGATAGGGTTAGAGTTTTTGTAATGCTTTGTAAATGGATGAAGAGCCCGAAATGTATAAATATAGATACGTAGCTATCATGTAGAGGTTCGATTGTTTTATGTTGAAAAGTTGTGTATTAGATTGGGGTGTTAGTATTGTTATCCCATCTTTTACTATAGTTACGCATGAGCAGATGCAGTATGTGATATTGACTGTTATGTACCATTTTTGTAAGTTGTTGATCTAGAAAAGAGGAGAGGAGGTAGATCTGAGGATTATTTCACAGGCTGTAGAGTCTGGTGTGATCTAGTTTGCCTCATATAGATATTACCCATAAGAGGGGAATTGTAAGCACGCGGAGCCACAAATGTAGAACTGCCATAATAAAAGAGTCGAGAGCCAAATATGTGTGGACATAGCTCAAGAGGGGGTGAACCACGGTAATAACTATGTAATGTGATGAATGTATGCATCTCTTTACTTTCTTCCAGTAGGTTATTGTTATTCTTAAAAAATGAGTTCATACATTGTTAGGGAACATGAATATGTTGCTTGGGAAGTAAACTGTGTAATGGGAATGTGTACCTGGAAGGAATAGGTAGATTACCCTCATATTTCGTAGTGCATGGATCTGGTTAATAAACCCCTATCTCATACTCAATCCTAGGCTGTAAACACCTGAGTCTTACAACCACCCATTTAAAGATATCTCGAGTGAGACTGCGTAGTGCATTATGTGTACTGTGTTGCCTTCTAGGTTACCAGAAGGGTTGATAGTTTTAGAGGCCTTGTTGGAAAACCGAATGACATGAACCCTGGGTCAATAACTCAAAGAGAAGAAGAGAGCAGTTGGAGCCAACAAATGGTTATGTTGTCATGTTAAGAGGAACAAGAGAGGATTGAGTAGGTGAGATATGAGTGAATGAGAAACGAATGAGCGAAACAAAATAACAATGAGCCATTAGAAGGGAATGTTGAGACCATGGAACCCCAAGAAAGAAGAAATTGAAGGCTGGTTGAGAACCAAAGAGATAGATCTTGCCCAGAAAGACAATAGAAACCCTAGCATCACACCTCATAAATATTTGGATAAATATGTGTTTACGGATTTACACAAAGTCTTTTTATGTGATTTCCCCCACCTACTGCAGGAGTGGATACTAAGGTTGAAAGATAACAACGTGAAGAACCGCCTCCAACAACTATATTGGACCCCAGTAGAAGTTGAGCAGTTACAGGAGGTGAACAACAAATTTACCTGTGTAGTTGACTTTTGGCTTGACAGTATTGTGGCAGGATTCATCATAGAGTTTGCAGTCGACACAGTGAAGTCATACAGTGCAGCAGAGAAAGAATTTCTACACGGACCTCGAGGAAGGTACATTAGATCACTGTATACTTCTATTAAAATATTTTTATATAACAAAGGTGTAATGAAAATGGAATCAGACAGCTAGACTTCCCTGCATGCATGGGGGAAGGGGGGAAGCACTAACAAAGAGAGGATAAATGGAAGAAGGCCAGTATAAAGGTAATAAGGAGGAACTATTGGACCCGATTTTGATGGATGACGACCAGCTTCAGTGGATCCTGACTTCATCAGGAACGACGCGTAGCGGAGTACCCTACCAATATAAGGTGAATACCAAGAAGAGAGCCATAGCCGCAAGGGAGGTCTTGGAAAGCGATGAGGAAGAGGTAGAGGATCTCCGGGTTGTGGATCAGATTGAGGAAATATTGTGCGCAACTTATGAGAGAAAAACAAGAGGCCCAAGAATGGGAGGAGAAGGCATACATCCTATCCATATTAATGTTAGTGTGGAACCCATAAACCCATGTGCGACTAATACACCAAAGAGAACACCACCATTTAGACAACCGAAGTTCGGAGGAAGTCTGACAGCAAGAAGTACATCTACAGTAGGAGCAATAACTAGAGGAGCGAGTTCAGGCAATATTAGTCAAGTATCTACATCGCGCGATAGAGGTAGCAATTCAGTATTTAGAATGGCGGGACACGATCCCACTATCATATTACTAGAATTTCGAGGAGAAGCAACAAAATATCCTGAGAAGCACTTGTTCATTTGCACAAATATTTAGGAGGAAAAACAGATCACTGATGAAGACACCAAACTCACGTAGTTAGCAATCATGCCAAGAGACCGCACACTAGACTGGTACATGATTCTAGACACAAGTTCCCCTGGGACGACAAGGACATTGACAGACATTAAGAAGCTACTGATTAATGAGTTCTAGAAGCTAAGCTCAAAGGATCAGTACATGAATGAGATGATTGAGATAATATAGAAAACAAGAGAGTATGTATGGGAGATTGATCAGAGATTCAAGCGACTGAAGGGAAAACTAAAATATGTCCTTATGACTGAGATGAAGCACTGGCACATGTTTGTCAACTCACTACTCCCACATCTAAAATATCCCTTACGACATCAGAAGTTTCATACATAGGAAGAGGCTCTGTAGGTAGCCTTGCAACTGGAAGAGAACTAGTACTAGAAGATGGACCCAGCTATTGAGGAATTGAAGGAGGATTTGAAGAATCTAACAATTCAGTTGAACCAAAATAAGAACAAGGAAAAAAGAGAAGTCGTTTGGTGCACCACATGTAGAATGAAATCACACCACAAGAATGAATGCCCAACATTCGCACAGTATATGGAAACAAGTATGCCAAACCCACTACGACAGGTAGGATTATGGTGCGAAATATGCAAGAAACCGGGTCACGACCCTTACCATAGCACGATGACGCATAAATACTAGACAGTTCCAAAGAATTCATATTGCACCTTTTGTAAGTCAGTGGGCCACAATGACAAAGATTGGAGAACTATGGATCTGATGCGGGAAAGAACATCATATGCATACAGAGTACAGGCCGAAATNAGTTCTATGATCATTGTACTTGGACAATATCTACCTGGTCACATCTCATGGGATGATATGTTTTTTTAATTATGATCAAACATATAAAAGATTTAGATTTGGAGTCACATGAAAATTAACCTTATGCATACAAAAAAGGTTTCGTTGGGTTCAAAATCTATATATGACATATGTGAGATAAATGTTTATGTTTATCTTTTTTTTTTTTTTCAAATATCTTTGTTTTTAAATAATTTGAATCAGTCTAATTATTTTTTTGTTGGGCCTTACTCTTACTGCTATGTATACTTGATTTGATTTGATACAAAACCATAACCACTTACTAACTCCCAAGACCAACATTAATATGTTTTAAAATTTTAACACAAACAAGAAAAACCCAACCCTTACCTTTTTGTTGTTTTACTTGGAAAGATAACATAAGAATTCAATTGCTTTTAATTGAATCGACTCCAATTTGAAAGAAAATTAAAATGGATGCAGTATGCTAGTCCAAAATGAGTTTTTATGAGACTCACCCACAACTATAAATGCTAT
>SNQJ01S0091467.1:0-10344 GCA_010110895.2 Picea sitchensis | reverse complement strand
TGTAATGCTTTGTAAATGGTTGAAGAGCCCAAAATGTATAAATATAGATATGTAGGTATCATGTAGAGGTTCGACTGTTTTATGTTGAAAAGTTGTGTATTAGATTGGGGTGTTAGTATTGTTATCCTATCTTTTATTGTAGTTACGCATGAGCGGATGCAGTATGCAATATTGATTGTTATGTACCATTCTTGTAAGTTGTTGAGCTAGAAAGGAGGAGAGAAGGTATATATGAGGATTAGTTCACAGGTTGTAGATCCTGGTGCGATCTAATTGGCCTCATATAGATCTTACCCATAATAGGGGAATTGTAAGCGTGCAGCGCCAAAAATGCAGAACTTTCATAATAAAAGAGCCGAGAGACAAATCTTTGTGGACGTAGCCTAGGAGAGGGTGAACCACAGTAATAACTGTGTAATGTGATGAATGTATGCATCTCTTTACTTTCTTCTAGCAGGTTATTGTTATGCTTAATAAATGAGTTCATACATTGTTAGGGAACACGAATATGATGCTTGGGAAGTAAACTGTGTAATGGGAATGTGTACCCACGAGGAATAGGTAGATTACCCTCATAGTTCATAGTGCGTGGATCTGGTTAATAAAACCCTATCTCATACTCAATCCTACTCTATAAACACCTGAGTCTTACAACCACCCCTTTAAAGCTATCTCGGGTGAGACTGTGCAGTGCATTCTGTGTATTGTGTTGCCTTATGGGTTACCAGAAGGGCCGATAGTTTTAGAGGCCTTGTTGGAAACCCAAATGAAATGAACCCAGGGTCAATAACTCAGAGAGAAGAAGAGAGAAATTGAAGCCAACAGGGGGGGTGAATCAGTATTACCTTTTTAAACAATCAGTAATTAATTTTTTATTCTAATTATCATCACTATTGATCAACAATGGAATTTGTATTTAAACAATCAATTATATAATTATACTTCAAAAAGTATTACAAAGTTTATACAGAATAAGCTTGTTTTTATGAAGGACACCAATCCTCTTTAGAGAACCAAATCTTGTAGACAAAAATCCCCTTCTTCAGGGCACCAACCCTAGGAATAACCAACTCCCTTGTTTTAGGGCACCAACCCTAGGAGGCACCAACTCCCTTGTTTTTTGGGAACCATCCCTAGGAAGCACCAACTCCCTTGTCTTTAGGGAACCAACCCTAGGAAGCACCAACTCCCTTGTTTTCACACTTTACTTAGTAAAGGATATGAATCCTTCCTTTCTCCTCCCTTCCAGGCTCACTTCATAAGTATCTTCAGATTTCCTTCTTGGACTCTGCTTCTTCTTTTTATCTCCTGATCTGGACTATAGAGACACCTTTCTTTCACCATAACTTTTTGTTTATATAGTATCCCAAAATGTATGACATTTGAACCATTGTGTCTTTTAATAATGAACCATCACACCCTTTCATTTATTAACAACTATGTTATTTTAATAACAAATTTCTTCTTTTACTATTATCCTTTAAGTTTATTGGGTGAACTTGGTTCTTCTTTCAATCCCTTTTAATTAAGAATCATATTCTTAATTGGCACTGGTTTCCAGGTCAACCCACAGTTATGGCATCCTATAATTTGACTCATTTCACATAAAATCCATAATGAAGTCTCCAAGGACCTTTGTAGTGCATTCGGGCTTAACTATGTCCCTGACATAGATCTCTAACAACCTATATGGGTGTAACAGTGCTCAAGCACCAAATCTAAAGGTGTTAAACCTTTCATCCTCTAAGTGAAACCGGTGTCTAGATCCATGCGCTTATCCCTGTATGTGATTTAATCTGGATTGTTGATTTCCATATTCAAATTCTACAGATAGGTGCTTCCTTCAATCCACTTCCCATTGTGACTGTGGACTCAAAACCATACAATTAGTTGTTTCACGTGTTATTATATTATCACTTTTCTCCTTTCGCCCTTATTCTTATACATGGGACCATATTCAAATGTCTGAGGTATTATTTAATTATATGCCCTTTACACTCCTTATTATCTTCTTTACCTTATCAAGCTACCGGTGATGGAACCAGGTTCTCCAGTACTTTGTCCTTCGAGACTTCCAATCTTTGCAGTCTTTCAACCCTCCTGGAGTAAATTTCGTCGAAGTGCATATATTGTATTCACTAGTAGATCATACGATCAATATTTAATCTTCATTTGGATGGAAAATCCTGGCTTATCCATAGGCTTCAAACAAAATCGACAATCACGACTTAATCAAGGGTTGAGATGAATGGTTCTCGTTCACTCCGGGACTTCATCTATTCGTAGCTCCAGAACTCTCGAGTAGAGGAATTCCTCTGAGGTTTTACCTACCGAATAATTCATAGAATGGAGGTGATTGCTTGGTGTCGGTTAAAACCTCCACTTACGCTATCCTTCCACTATGCGTGATCAATGGTCAAGAATGCTCCCGAAGTAGATCAACGGTTATCGTTACTTCGTGATTCACACTTACTCTATCCTTCCACTATACTTGATCAGACGGTCAAGAAATATTCTGTAGGATCTTAGAGCAATGGTAAAATTTTAATTCGTGACTTCAACCTTCGATTCTTTGGGTATATTTGTTGGTAGGAGAAGTTGTACATTCCCGGAGGATATAGTCTCGGAGTGACATGGCTTGTCAACGTCATTGTTGATGTGGCATCGATTGAGTGGCTTCCACATGTCACCTTGATTTGTGACTTTCACAGACCTTATGTGCCATATGTATTTTGACACTTGTCATCATCTGATTAGTCCATATTTCATCTATTGTTGGCATGGTTCTGTTGACATGGGCCTACTGATGTGTCACATGTATTCCTCCTGGATCTAATGGTTATAGGTTCATCTGAAGTTTCTTATTGATATGATGGTTGTCGTTTCTTCGGGAATATGAAACTTTTGAGACTTCAATCTAATACTCCCAAATTGTTGAAGTGTTGAATAGATATATCACCATATATATTTCCTTGTCTTGATCGATGACTTCTATTAACTTTGGGGCTCCGAAGTTCGTGATTTCTTGGTTTATCTAAGCTTATTATCGTCAAGGTAGGTCAATGTTGGAGTTGACCACCTTCTTCTTTTTAGTGAGATCTGAAAGTTTCAATAGTCATTCTAGATCAATGGTTGACTGGTTTTCCTTGCTCTTCCTATGATCCAACAGTCAACGAGAGTTCATGATTTCGGGGATTCAGCCTTTGGGTAAACTTACATGTTTCAGACTCCTTTTCACCAAGTGGTTAGTGTCGGAGTTGACCACCTTATTTCCTTTAGTGTGATCTGATGATTCAATATTTCCATTCCAGATCGAAGGTCAATGCTTAACTCTATATAAAATCTTGATCTAACGGCTGGGAAACTATCTGAAGCTCCTTCCTAATCGACGATAGGCGTTATTTTGTGACTTCGGGATTTCATGGATTCTTCCTTGTCTCCAGTAATTTCCTAAGTGGAGAAGTGGAAAAGTGTTGAAGTAATTTATTTGTTAATTGATCCAGCGGTCCATAATGGTAATCTAACATTTCATATTCAATCCTTCCCAATCTCTTACTTCACCTTGATCTAACGATCATGAATTGTCCCAAACTAAGAATGAACTTCTCATATAACTCGATCCTTTACAAAAGGATTTCTTCACTCTCAGAAATCTATCTCCTATGTTACTTCAAATGTGCCATCTCTTCTGAGCTTCTATTAACCTTCTTCCTTTTGAGATTTATGTTAATGTGCTCCTTTATGCATTGTCTTTATCCAATCAGAATTCTATATCTTCTGAGATTTAGGTTTATACATAATTCCTTTTCACCTCACACTATGTCTTCTATGCAACTTACTGCATTATCTCTCTTGATATTTAGGATCTCAAATACATATAATGACAATACCATATTGATATTCTTGACATCAATGCCAACAAAATAATACCATGTCCAATAGCTTCCTCTTGAGTTATTTCCTTTTTTAATTATAGGTCCTCTCCACTAGAACCTTATGAGAACTCCTCTTCTCCTCTCTAGCTTATGCACTTTTTTCTTACTTTCCCCTTGAGAACTTAAATTGTCCTCCTTACTTCCAATATTCAAGTGGAAGTAATGACATCATCTGTTGTTGCAATGTTCTTCTACCACAAGATTCTCCTATCATGTTTGTCACAGATCTACTAGTTGTATATGGGTGCTACCATTCCTTCTCTTTATGTTGTTACCTGCTAATTACCATTAACACTGTTAATTAAAATCCAGAGATAAAATACTTGATTCATGCCTTGAATATATGATATGAGATATTTTCCTCCAATATATTCTCCCAATTATGCTCCTTTGTTTGGAATGAACTCTATCTGTAGCAATCTTTTAATGGATTATATATCCAATTCCTTTTTTCGTTGTCTGCACAAATCTACATAGACTTCTCCCTACAATTTTGAATTTGCATATTTCCCCTTTCTATTCAGAGAAAATCCATGCTCTAATACCAAAAAAATATTTTTTTTCATTTAAGGTATTCCATCTGAGGTCAAATACATAGAAAAATTGAATTTTTCACTCTTATACCACAAATGATGACTATCCTGATCTTAACCCATAGTTCTACAAAATTATAAAGTGATTTTTTTTCAACTCGAAAGTCGAGTTGACTTTTAAACTGGACCCAAATTTATCCTGTATATATATTTGAATTCTCTATCACTCGCACCAATCTACGAGTGCTTCATTCAAGGCCTTAATATCCATAGAACCTCACACCATGACCCAACTCTTTAATATGTCGGGGCTTAACTCTTCATAAGCCTATCATAACTTTTTATGCCCTTCATTTTCCATCATTTACCAGCACTGAAAGGATGATCCATATTGTCCTACAAACCATAGATCGAGGCGAGGAATATTCCCTTGATACCTTTCTCTGCATACCCTTTTATCACTGTGTCTAAACAAGCCTCGAAAATACCACTCTGATGGATGGTTTGATCTTCTTCTCCTATGTCCCAATGGATGGTTTGGATCTGATGTCCACTTCTCATTTGTATTGGAGACCCTCTATTAGAATCCCATGAGCTTGACTACTCTAAAATCCTTACCCTGGCGGCTTACCTCCTTCTCATCGATGATTCTAATTTCTCCATGTCACTGATATAATAACGATCGTTGATCTCTTCCTCTGGTCAATCCTCAACTGTTGATCTCTACACATTCACTGCACCAAGTCCTGGTCCTCGGTCTTGCACATGAATTCCACATGTCTCTTATGTACTCGTCCACGTCATTACCACGTGTCTATATCTCATTTTTTGATGCCACAACAGGGTCCCGTCAACTGCCACTTGTCACTCTTTCAACCTACAATGTGTCTCATTCTGGGTCATTGATCTATTTGACTTCAAATAGATCTCCATTGTCTGTCGTTGTCATTATATAAAAGTTACTCCAGTTGCTTGACTCTGATGGACCTAATCTGACAACAAATGGGATATCTCCATGCGTCCTCTCCTTAACCCTTGACGAGGGTCACTCTAAACCCATCTTGACAGTCTTTCAGATCTCTTTCACCAATTTGGACCGTTGATTAAACAAGTTTTATTTGTTGGTTGATATGGACACTTTCATGTGTCATTCTCAAATCCATTCACCTAGATCATCTTGAATTCATCTGAACCATTCATTGTATTGTCTTCGTCGGGATAACTTTTCAACCTTTTCTGAACCATAGACCCCAAACTTCAACCGTAATCGTTGATTTCCTTTGTCCTATGATTTATCTACATCGTATATCATATATCTTCATTAGAGTATCCTCCCACTTCACACTCTAAATGTATACTCTGGATAACTCTTACCAATATTGCTTTGGATTCTGAAAGGAGAGCTCGTCATAGTTGTTGTTCTTCCTCTTAGGCCATCGATATGCACCATTGATCGGACTTCTTCCTATTAGAGTACTTCTCCAATTATGCACTCTGAATGTGTTATTTCAAAGAATCCTTTGGTGTTGCTTCGGACCTCGAACTCTAGATAACTCTATGTCGTCAATCTAGATCTGGGATCGAATCTTGATCGTCCATCTTTAACACACAATAATACTTTTGGTCTAATGAAATCAATGGTCATGATCAATTTTTTGACTTGATCTAACATTTTTTGTTTCTTCATAGCTGCAAAGGGATTCTTCATTTTTCTTAACCTCGTCTACACATACAGTTGGATTTAAAATATGTTTACCCTCAATTTCAATATAATTCGAAGGATCATTGGTGATCATGTCGTGATCGGCAATGTATCACGATTATTATGTGTACCTTTCACTTGATACATGTGCAACAATTAAAAGAGTCTAAATTGTACTTTATCCATTCACACACATACACTAAACAAGGGTCTAAGAATCCATTTCCAAACAACACTTGAAATAGAGTTATTTCACTACTCAATCATACAAAACTGTACATATGATTTACGTAAGGAAGTTCTCTTCTAATGGCCTTTAACACTCACATTATTGGCTTGATTATCTATTTGATTGGCCAGGCCATTCATTCCCATAGGCTTAAAATTATAAAGGGAAGTGTCTGAACTATTTAATCAATTACATACCCTAAACACACTCTCTAAATTATCCAATAAATCCCTTGTATCTCTCAGATCCACAATATCCTCAACCACCTCTCACAACTTCTCGAAATATACTTTAAAAAGGAATATTCAATTAGATTCAGAAATCTTAATTCAAAAAACCTCATCCTATCCAATCCTTCAAGAAATCAATTAAACATAGGAAATTACATCAATTCAAGAATAGGTAACCCACTCCCTTAGTAAATCAAAATACCTCCTAGGTCTAATCAAATGTGTTTGATTTTGAAGGTGGGATGCTCATGCATCAGACTTCAAAGGTTCAAATGTTTCATGATATTTTGATTAGGATTCTTCAACTGTTTAAGTCCTCCTCGATCCCAAACCTTTTGTTGTTTCTTACTTGCACTATTATCATGTTGTGGTCTTGTTGTTGTCTACAACCTTCCTAAATCCCACATTTTACTTATTGTTGTGCAACATCTCCACTTATGTAATTTGTACTAGCATGCTACTCTTATTCTTATTTATGTAGTATCTCCTCTTGGAAATATTCATCAAATGATTCCTTAACTCCTCAATGTCCAATATTTTCCTATCCTGGTACACACCACTACTTCAATTATGTTGCAATTTTCTATATAAAATTTGTGTGGTTGCTTCCATCTCTTTGTCTTTACAGTCCTCTCTGTCCTCAGTTTGTTGAGAACACTTCTTACTGAATAGAAACTCATGCAAACAATATTGCATATCCTTAAGCTACATGCTCAGTCTACAAGATTGCTCAACTAAATTATGTTTTTGGAATTTATTAAAATGGTATATTTGTTGCAAAACATTTATACCCTCCTTCATGATCATGTACCAATGGTCATCATTCTCTACTATCATTTCCTCCTTGGCAAGCTCCATACTTGCATCACTGTATCTTTGCATATCTCTTTCCAAGATTCCATGTACTTCATCATTTGAAGTATCTCCATGCCAACTATTCATCCTCTTTGCATATCCATCATATTCATCCTTTGAACATGCATGACTTCCTCATTCATAGCTTCTAAGAGACAATGGTATCTCTTCCTTTAAGATGACGAAATTCAGAATTTCTCTCTCTCTCTCTCATGCCTTCATGAGGCAATTCTTCTTTTAGTACAGCTTCAAGTGGTTGTCTATCTCCATGACATGTAAGTCTTGCAAACATACACAAATCATCAGTTTTAAAAGCATGAGACTCTTTAGTCTCCTTAAATGCCTCAAGAATCATCTCCTTATGTTGTAATGAACTTTCTAAGCTCTTCATGAGGTTTGCACTCTGAACCTTATCTTCTTCTCCCAACATCACTCCTTTCTCTCGTTCACAAAAGTGAACTTTTGGTCTTGATTTCAAGGACTCTCTATAGTTATCCTCTCTGAGTTCCTCTTCTTTGATATGAGATTTCAGCTTGTGCCTTTACTTACTTGAAATCAATTTCTTCATAGGCCATCTATCCTTCCTCTTCAGTCTCCAACCATATCTTTGTTTTTCTTCAATATTCAATAGTAGATCCATAATTATGTTGAGTATCTCATTCATTTCAACAAACTCTCTTTCAAATTCATCTTGACTCATCTTTCTACCAATTTATTTGGCATCCTCTTTATTTTCTTTGTTGTGTCTCCTCTCCAAACCTCTGGCATGACCATTAGTATTCATATCCATTTCCTCCTTTCTTTGTGAACTTTTCTTATTCCATTGTGAGTTGCATCAAGCCCCTCTAGAAAATATCCTTATCTTCTACCCAATACCACACCAAGATTCCTCTTGAGCTATGGTATTTTGGTATTATAGGTCGTCTCCACATGTAATTTCTAAGCACTCCTCTGCTCCTCTCTGGATTATGCAATTTTTCTCACTTTCCCCTTGAGAACTTGAATTGTCCTCCTTACTTCTAATCTTTAGTTGGAAGTAATTAAAACATTTTTTGTTGCAAGGTTCTTCTTCCACAAGATTCTCCTATCCTCTTTGTCACGACTCTACTGGTTGTAAATCATTGTTACCATTCCTTCTCCCTTTGTTGCTACCTACTAATTACCATTAACACTGTTAATTAAAATCCAGAGATAAAATACTTGATTCATACCTTCAAGATCTGATCTGAGATCTTGTCCTCCAATATCTTCTCCCAATTATGCTCCTTTGGTTGGAATTCCCTCTATCTGCAGCAATATTCTACGGAATTATATATCCAATTCCTTTTTTTGTTGTCTACACAAATATACACAAACTTCCCCCTGCAATTTGGAATCTGCAGATGTCCCCTTTCTATTTAGAGAAAATCTATGCTCTTATACCAAAAAATGAACGTCATCCATTTAAGGTATTCCATATGAGGTTAAATACATAGGAAAAATAATTTTCCCACTCTAATACTACAAATGATTACCATCATGATCTTAACATGTAGTTCTATAGGATTATAAAACTAATTCTGCTCAGTTCGAAAGTTGAGCTGAATTTTAAAATTGCACGTGAACCCAAATTTCTCATGTACAGAGCTTTGAATTCTCTATCACTCATGCCAATGTTATAGAACTTTATTAGATTCCTTAAGCTCCATAAAACCTTGCACCATGACCCAAATATTTAATTTATCGGGGCTAAACTCTCTGTAAGTCTATCGTAACTTTCTATGCCCTTCATTTTCCACCATTGATCGTCACCTAAAGGACAATTCAGATTGTCCAGCAAACCATATATCGAGGTGAGGAATATTCCCTTGATACCTTTCTCTCGATACCCCTTTATCACCACATATAAACAAGCCCTGAAAAGACCACTTCGATGGATGGTCTGATATTTTTCTCGTATGTGTTGATGAATGGTTTGGATTTGACGTCCACTTCTCCTTTTTATCAGAAACCCTCTGTTGACCTCATGTGATCTTGAATACTCTGAAATTATTACTCTGGTGGCTTACCTCCTTCTCGTCGGTGATACTAATGTCTCCATGTCGCCATTCTAAAAACGAGCGTTGATATCTTCCTTCATTCAATCTTCAACCGTTGATCTTTTCACATTCCCTGCACCAAGTCCTGGTCCTTGGTATTACAAGTGGATTCCATGTGTCTCTTCTTTACTCATCCAAATCATTTCCACATGTCTATATCTCATTTGCCAATGCCACGACAAGGTCATGTCAACTATGCCATGTCACTCTTGCAACCTACCACATGTCTCATTCTGGGTCATTGATATATTTGAATTTGAATAAATCTCCACCGTCTATCATTGTCCTTATATCAGAGTTAGTCCATTTTTTTGACTCTAATGGAACTACTTCGAAAACAAATGGGATATCGCCATGCATCCTCTCCTTAAACCTTGACCAAGGTCACTCCAAACCCATCCTAACCATATGTCATATCTTCCTTCACCAATTTGGGCCATTGATTAAACAAGTCGGACTTTTTGGTCCATGCAGACACTACCTCATTTCATTCTTAGATCCATTCACCCGTATCATCCCGAAGTAATCTGACCATTCGTCGTAGTCTTTGTTGGGATAAATTTTCAACTCTGTCCTAAAACATAGACCCTGAAATTCAACTGTAGTTGTTGATTTCCTGTGTCCTCCAATTGATATACACCATAGATCAAAGATCTTCAATGGAGTATCCTCCCACTTCACACTATGAATGTGTTGAACAAGATAAGTCAACTGAGAGGGGGGGGGTGAATCAGTTGTATAATATTTCTTTCATTTTATAAGAAGATTACTTATTAATCAAT
>SNQJ01S0091463.1:19690-45304 GCA_010110895.2 Picea sitchensis | reverse complement strand
ATATTCATACATTGTGTTACATTGTTTACAATAAAATATACATATAGGAGCCAGCGACATCCAAAACCCTAACCCAATGACCTGGATTAGTCCAAAACCTTAATTCCTTAACTGGAAATAGAAAATCATCGGCAAAAACCATGTGCCGAAAAAAAACCATCTATATACATGACACGTTTCTCGAGGTAGGTGTCATGTTTCCCGAGGCAATTTTTTTTTTTCCGAGGGCATTGCCCCTGAACCCCCATGCGGGGGGCTCCACCCCCCTACACCCCCTAAGGGGGGGCCTAGCGTCCCCCCCTCTAACCCCCCTATGCGCCCGACGCATACACTCAGATGCTACTACTCGTGCAAAGAATATAACACATACCCAACAAGGTCCACATGTGCAAGTTGGGTGAATTATGACTCATGTGTCAGCATTTCAACATCGTTCTGGACAAAACCCATGTTCCTAATTTCCTTCTAGAAGCGCGCCAATATGACAAGCTACAATATCAAGTACGGGAATAACTATACTGGTGTAGAAATGCTGAACTTTAATAATGGTATGAGAATGTTGATCATGCAAATCACACTTTATCAACCTTCATTATTAAAACATGATATAATAATCTTTTAATAACTAAAAAGATAGAAAAGACAATGTATTAACCACACTGGATATAATGACGAATGATGGCGTTTAATTAGGGTTTATGGTGTGTATTAGCAAGGAAATGTGGGGAAATGTGTAATAATGAATGTTTTTGTATAGCGAAAATCATGGCAAAAGTGGAGCTCAACACACCCGCAAACCCAAGAATTTGCATGTCCTCATGCAAACAAGGTGAACTCATGATAGTCTACTTATGAATTTGCGTGACATTGTTTCTTTGTGTAGGTGTTCGTTCTCATGGAGCGACACTATGGAAACTGATTATACTGTCAAAAATCGATTTAAAACAGAGAAACAAAATTATCATGAAAATGGAGGAAAAGAAAGGGGTGGGTTATCAGAGGGTGATAGTAAATGGTATGAGTGTGGAGAATGTGAAATGATGGATACGGTGGCCATATGAGCTTAGACACCTTTATACTATGTATCTTATATTCATTCTAAGACCAAGATTTACATGTGGTTCTTTGCTTGAATAGGCAACCATGACTTCATCCTTTTATTCATAATCATTCAAATGACTTAGGAATGCTTTATGGTGTACAAGGAGAAGACACTATAGATGTTTCTTTATGTTTGTATTTGTATACCAAATATTTCCTTTTCATTTCTTGGTCTTATGATCATAATATAATTTTCATTATAATTGGTGGAGTGAAAATAGAAGGTTTGGTGAGTATTTGTCATGGTAATTTCTAAGTGGTAGTGGAGTGTGGAGTAGGTGATAGTGGTTATGCATCATGTTTTCCAAATTCTTAGTAACTTAAAGAGATTTATACATGTTTTACCTCAAGTTACCCATTCTTTGAATTCTAATGCACGTTGAAGTGGAAACTATGCAGAACCAGATGAAAGATCCGTGGAAACATGATGTGGACCGCTGAAAGATGAAAATGAGGAAGAGCAAGGTTGATAATTGTTGAAGAGAACGTGAGTTGATATGATATATCCAAGAAAAAACTGGTTGAGATGAAATAAAGATGTTGGAGATGCTGGAGATGCTGAAGAGAGACTCTGGAGATATAGAATGGTTCTAGAGATCTCCCCCAAACCCAAGAGTTTGCAGGTCCTCATGCAAACTTCTTAAGACTGAGTGGAATGCGGCTATAAGAAAACAACTGCTACCAACTTTTGTTGATACCAATCCGAGAGTTGCTAAGAACAAAAAACTGAGAGCTGGTAATGAAGTGTGGGCACAAAGTCCATGATTGTTAAGCCTGACCACGCAGAGAGAAAATTATAAGATTGTATAATAAAACGATCATAACATGAAGTACATCCATTATCACATTTTGACAATTTGTATTTGAACAATTTTCGAAGATCGCTTATGAATATCCCCCCTATATGACTGACTGAGATAATTCAAGCATAACCCACAAAAATGTATAATCATCTTTTCCGTTCTATAGAAAATATTTCTATTTCCCTGATTAAACAAAATTCATCAAAACATTAGTATCACTTATGTTCAAAGAGCCCTGTATAAATTAGAGTAGGGATTTTTTTCTTCTCCTTTAGGAGGGAAAATAAAAGAGTATTAGCAGTCTCAACAAATGAAAACCCCATAGGAAACCAATCAACCTTTTTCACTCTAAAAATATTTACAATCATTCAAGTAATAAAGATAAATTTCACAGTTGAGTATATTAAGCTTCTAAGATCATTGTCCCACTCTTAAGATAATACATCTTAGATATAGTATGAATTGGATGATAGGGTCTTAAGGTCAACTTAGGGTTATTCTCAAATGACAAACAGATGGATTTTATTTAACCTTTAGTTCAACCATTCATGCTTCTTCTTAATGATTTACACAAGTATATCGTTCATATAGACAAATATAGATTAGGCATATCAAAATCAGAACCCATTTCCAACAAGTCTGTTGAATAATCTGATGGGGTAATTTTGACATCTAAGAAATATTCTCCCCTAGGCAGAATGCCCCATTTGCCACGAGCCTGTTCAGTGCCCTGATGGGTTTGCCTACTCATACCACATGCCGGTACCCGCTGCCAACATACCTGTTTAGTATCCCGACATGTTAGCCTCTTACACCCATTTTCCATCAGAGGCTCTTGTCCCAAACTTCACCCTTAAGATAAAATTTCATAGGTTGATTTTGCATGGGTGAATGGAGGAGCAACTCTGAAAACCTTTTTACGGGATGAGATGGTATTATGTTGGAAGATATTCTACAGATTTCCCATAAAAGATTGTTCGCATGAAAAATAGACTTATGCATTTTGATTAGTCCAAAGACATATCATGGTTAAATTTACTTAATGTGCGATGGATGAGGCCATTATAGAATAACTTAAAGTACCTCTAGTCCCTAAGGTCATCTTCTTCACATAGAATTATAGTAGTGTTCCCATGGGTAGAAACATCATGCACTCTCCTGCTACTATTTAATAAAGATGCTCTATTGACCAAATTTGAGATAAGATCAAGTTGTACTAGTTKCCTATGGGTCTCATAATATGGACTTTTAACTTTATGTAATCTCATAGTATAATCAAAGACATGGCTATGAGTTACTGCTATAATAAATGATTTGAAATTTTGTTATAAAGAAGGGAAACCAAATATCTAAAAGAAMTGAAAATGATTGGTTATGTCAAGAGGTCCTCGGTTTGATAATTAAACTCCTTTCTTTTTAGTTTTTCATTATTAATAATTTCCTAAACTATAAATTTCTTCAAGGAAAAAAATTCAGAAAAATAGTAGCGCAAAACTGATAAAGGTTAGAGAACGGTCTTAGAAGAAAAGCAAATTTTAAGGAAGTAGTAGAAAAATAGATTCAATTGTTCCAAAACTATTTTAGGTAATAAAAGATTAGAATAAAGGATAGTTTTGACGAAACAACATAACCAAAATAAATGAAATTACTTCCCTGAATAAGTCATGAAGATGTTCTCCCAATCCAACTGAAAATAGGATACCTGCAAAACTCCAACAAATCATCATAGCCTAATTTATTTAGAAAAGTTGGAAAAATACCTGACTATCAACTAGAAAACATATTAAAATTTTTGGGGCAACAAACTCCTTTAATATTAGTTTCTCAGCCTGATAGCTACAATTATTGAAAAAGACAAAAAAAACGATGTTGCACCAAACTAACAATTATATGCAACACTTATTCATTTATTTATTATCCTACCTTACCTAAGAAAAGACCCATTTTCAAGTATATGAATATTTCCAATGAAGCCACGTGCGGAACAAGATTGTGAATAAACTCACATTCAAGTTTGAATAATATACTTTAATAAGTACCCAAACATGAGGAACTAACTGATTCAAATGATAGGATGTGGAGAGTTTTTGTTAAGGACCTAATCCCTCACGTAGGTAGAACAATATATTCGGATGTAATAAAGGTCAATATTAATAAGGCCTTGCATTAAGGTAGAATAAGTCGAATGTAAGAAGACCTAATAGAAGCTTCCGCTTAAGACTTCCAAATTAAGACAGATCATCAAAGCCTCAAGTATTTTATGAAACAACGCATTTCCTCCCTAGAGAAACAAAAATGGGTGACTAAGATATTTGGATATGATTATGAGATCATTTACAAGAAAGGAAAAGACAATGTGGTTGCGGATTCACTTTCCCAAAAATATGAAGATGACAGATTCCTTTTTTATCTCTCCTTCATTGTACCAGATTGGCTCCAAGTCATTCACCAAGAATGGCTACACGATCCCAAAAGTTCGCATATGATACAACAATTGTAGTCCAATTCTCCAGTTTCCCCAGGGTAATCTTGGCTCCATGATGAGCTTAGATACAAAGATCATTTGTATTTAAGTAAACAGTGAAAACTTTAATCCATGATACTTTCTGAGCTTCATGCTACACCCATAGCTGGGCACTCTGGGTTTACCAAAACCTATGACAGGGTCAAACATTCTTTTTTCTAGGATGGTATGAAACAAGACATTCGTAATTTTGTAGCTGAATGTGATGTGTGTCAACGCAATAAGGGAGAAACAGTCAAATCTCCTGGCACACTACAACCGCTTTTGATTCCACCTGCTATTTGGAGGGATATCTCTACGGATTTTATTACAGTCTTACCTAAAACAGGAAATAAATCATTCATCATGGTGGTAGTTGATCGCCTTTCCAAGTATGCTCATTTCAGTGCTCTTCAACACCCATTTACAAAATCCACTATGGATCAAATTTTCATGGATCGAGTCTTCAAGCTTCATGGCATGCCACATTCTATTGTTTCTGATCGCGACCCAACTTTCACCAACAATTTTTGGCAAGAATTGTTCAAGATACAAGGCACCCAATTGCATCTAAGCACAACTTATCATCCCTAGACTGATGGTCAAACTGAAGTTGTCAACAAGTGTTTGGAAACATATTTGAGGTGTTTTGCATCAGAAAAGAAAAATTAGTGGGCTCAATGGTTACCCCTAGCTGAATRGTGGTACAACACTTCATACCATACAACTACCCACATGACTCCTTTTGAAGCGATATATGGACAAAATCCACCTTTAGTTCTCTCATATTTACCGGGTGTCTAGAAGGTCGAGGCAGTTGACCAAACACTTATAGTTYGAGAGGCTATTCTYTGTACCCTCAAAGAGAATTTGGTCATGGCCCATAATCGCATGAAGCAACAAGTAGATCAAGGTTGCTCTGAACRTCAATTTGCAGAAGGGGATCAGGTGTTTCTTTGACTGCAACCTTACAAGCAAAATTCCCTCAAGGCTGACCATTGTCAGAAGCTGGCGCCCAAATTTTATGGTCCTTATACCATTCTCAAGCGTGTGGGACAGGTGGCCTATCAGTTATCTTTGCCCAGTCATTCTAAGCTACATCCCGTTTTTTATGTTTCGTGCTTAAAGAAGGTGATTGGAACTAAGTGCCAAAATCAAACCAACCTTCCCGAGTTGGACAAATAAGGATCCATTTGGCTACAACCATAAGTATTTTTGGACCAGCATGAGCGTCACCTGCGTCAATGGACCATAAAGTAAGTGTTAGTCCAGTGGAAACATACAACTCCAGCAGATGCCACTTGGGAACTAGTTTCCATTCTGCAACAATTTCCACATCTCAAGCCTTGAGGAAAAGGTTGTTTTTAAGGGGGAGAACATGTTAGGGACCTAACCCCTCACATAGGTAGAACAATATATCCAGATGTAATAAATGTAAATATTAATAAGACCTTGCAAGAAGGTAGAATAAGTCGAATGTAAGAAGACCTAATAGAAGCTTCTGCTTGTAGAAGGATCTTCCTCTAGATGGTTCTTTTGATAGACATATTTAGTATAAATAGGAGTTGAGGGTATGAGAACCCTATCTTGGATATTATTGTATTAGATCTCTGCTTGACTGGAGGTTTCCCCCTCGAAGAGGCAAGTGAACATTGCTCTCAGAATCAAAGTGCTCTTTCTGGTGTTATTTTGATATCATTTCAGTGTTATTGTGGTGTTGTTATGGTTATATTGTTGTTTATCTGCCATTTCTAGCATTTTATTTCTGTTCTACATACTTTTTATATCTGGAATATTACAGTTTTTGAAGAAGAGAGTGGTAGTTCAATCTGGTCATTGTATGGAACCAATGTTTGATAAAGTCATAATGTTCTGGTTCACTTCCTCATTTGAAACACTCTGTATGTCCTCCTCTGCAATTCCATATAGATCTTCTTGATCAACTTCTTGAATGCATAAAGGATCCGAGAATGGGCATGGTAGAAATTCTTTGGTCTCAGGTTCAACTGTCTATTCTCCATAGGATGTAGTCCATGGTTGTCCAATATCCTCTCTAAATTGGCGAGGATGATCAGGGGGAGCTTCTAGATGTGGCTCACGAAACTTTTGGTTGTGTATCACTTCCTGGAGTTCAGGTATGTTCTTGACTGCTATCAAGATTTTCTCTTCCTTAGATGGATAGATCTCAACTACTGCTAGAATTTGAGAAAGTTTTTGGAGTAATATTTCCTCCTTTGCTCAACGAACTCTCGAGCATCCTTGAATACTCATTTGTTGGCTTTTAATCCCTGTCTTGCACATGGATTAGTGTATAGGGGTTCTTACAACACCTAAAATGAATAATTAGAAGAACAAAAATGAAATTTAGAATGATTGAAATTAACCTAATTGTAGAATTGAAAAACACACCACACTCACATGAAAAGAAACTCACTTGCAAGAAAGAAATCAAACTTGCATAAAATAAACACTCTTGCATAAAAGGAAATCACACTTCAAGGAAAATAAACACACTTGCAAGAAAGTAACATTCAAGGTTTTGGGGAAACTCACAATAATGGTCGCACAGGTTCTTACCTCTCATCTTACTATTTCTCCTCCCCCAAGTTGTGTAATTTAAAAGCAACCTACCTATGCTCTAATCCCTTTAGCACCTCCCTGACAACGATGCCAAAAATGTTGGGCAAAATTTATGCACTATTAATTCCAACATTGAATTATTGACTGAGAGTTCATAAACTTGGAGATAAAAGCATATGAAATGTAGGATTGAAGCCTATTCTAACCTATGCTAACAACTAATGCCAGCAAGCACACTTCCAAATGAATGAAATCATAACTAGAGGTAAAATCGAAGTGCAGAAATAAAAGGAAACTTAAACTATGGAAAAACCAAATTAAAGAAAACTAGATTAAAAGACAAGCAAGGCAACCTAAAAGTAAATGTGGAATTTACCCAAATTGTCGTTCAAATCAGTCATCCGGATGAGGTTACTCAAACCCTCATGTGTGTGTGCTATTGACCTAAAGTGGAATTTACTAGTTTTAAGAGAAAATCCACCAAACGCCTAATCAACCCTTATAAAGACAAAATGATGTAATGTAAAGACTTCAAATAAACACACTTTATAGAGTTGTCCTCAAGAAAAGATACACCCGGAAATGAAGTTAATGCTAGTATGGAATTAGGTTTGTTTTATGTACAAGATTAATGTATGTGTTGGTATGAGATTAGTTTTGTTTAGGTACAAGAATGTGTCGGTACGAGACTTATGTACAAGAATGATATTTCTTTGTATGGATCTTCCATTTAACGTTGCGTACATTAAACTTACAATATGCAACAATACACCATATATTATTAGCAAAATGAAAACATATATGAAACAACAAAACATTAATTACATAACAATATAAGAAACCACAAAAATATTTTTATTAACAAAACAATATGATTGTAATTAACAATTTAACACAACATAATTAAATCACAATATAATTAACAATCTAACAATAACAATACAATAAAAATTATGAAACTAAACATTATAATGATATATATACAACTCACAAAATTATTTATTTAACACAACTTAAAATATAAAAAAACAAAACTAAACAAAAGAAACACATATAACAATATCAAAATGAAACAATACAAAGAAAGGAAATAACATAAACAAATATAAGGAAACATTACCATACCAAAATATGAACAAATATAAATGAAACAATATAAAATGAGATTTAACTAATATGCAGTGTTAAGTGGTTGAACATATGGGAGATGGAAGACGAGATAAGATGAGGATAAATGTGTAGAATAGTGGATGCAATTAGATTGCTTGCATAGAGATACATGGGAGATACCATAGTATTGATGAAATGAAAGAAATCTCAACGAATGCGTGGGAATGAAAGCCAAAGAGGAAAATTGTGCGTAGAGACAACAATGTTATGAGCATGGAATGATAGATCAAAGAAAAAGAGGAGATGATTAGGTGTTGTTGGATGCCAATCAAACACAAAAGCCAAGGGTGATGAGAGAACAAAAAACACAATTGGAAATAATACACAGAGAATCAAATTGCAAAATGTACGTAGGAGAAGAAACGATACATAATTAGTGTGAAGAGAAAGAAATGGAGAATGTGGGTGCATTCAATTTGAATATAGATCTCCTAAACTCATAAATCAATTGCAGAATTGAAGTACATAATTGAAAGTGAACACACATAGCAAACCAAAATAATACAAACCAAATAGATTTTCTATCTAAAAAAAACATGAAAACAACAGGGTGTTACCCGGCCGAGGTGCCCTTCCCGATTGGTCTACGTACTTGCTACAAACTCAGACTAAATTAATTGTAGAGGTCGATCATCATTCAATTGGTCTCCAACATAAAACTCATGCTTAAATACAAATTTTAATCCAATGAAGTTCAACACTTTATTTTATTCTCCAAATCCTCACCCATTCCCATGCTCTATGAGATTATATTTATACATTAGTTCCACTGGGAAGAGATAAAATCAAATCCCAAACTCAGATTTCAAATTTCACAATTTCTGGAAACAAATCCCAAATTCTGAGTTTTTCATCAATCTGAACAGATTCGTGTTAAAAATCCAAACACAACTCTTAATCCATTTCTAATTTTTAAAAATGGATTGATTATTACTCAATTTTCCACCTTCTAGACAAAACCCATATCGTATAATTTCTAGATCTGATACCATCTGCACATAAATCGAGGCGCAAGTTGGAAGTTTGAGATTTTTGCTAATTTTTGCAGAATCACTCCCCTTGAGCTGGAGGTCCACACGTGTGAGATGGGTGAATTTTGACCCACATGTTATCATGTCAACATCGTTCTGGACAAAACCCATGTTCCCGATTTCCTTCTAGAAGCGCGTCAATATGAAAATATACAATATAAGGTACAGGAATAACTATACTGGTGTAGAAATTTTGAACTACAATAATGGTACGAGAATGTTGATCATGCAAATCACACTTTATCAACCATCATTAGTAAAACATGATATAATAATGTTTTAATAACTAAAAAGAGAGAAAAGACGATGTATTAACCACCTTGGATATAATGATGAATGATGGCGTTTAATTAGGGTTTATGGTGTGTATTAGCAACAAAATGCGGGAAAATGTGTAATAATGAATGTTTTTGTATAGCAGAAATCATGGCAAAAGTGGAGCTCAACAAGTACTACTAGAATCAATCAACACTATTACCTTTTTATTTTTGATGTATCCTTGTATCTTGAGGGGTTGTGGAGTACTGATGCTGACCAATGCATGGCAATATATCGTTGGAGTAGTTTCTTCTAGAGCTATATCTTGGTATGGTTCCAATTCTTGATCTTCTTCCTCTTCACAACCAATGTAGAATAATTTATTCTCACCACATTTATGCCCTTTACTATACTTTTTGTCACAATTGAAACATAGTCCCTTTTCTCTTCTTCCATCCATTTTCTGAGGTGTCAACCTTGTCGGTTGAGTAGGGTTAGGAGAGGGAACATGGTGCTATCTATAGCTATTAGTGGCCACCCTTCTAGTAGCCATATTTTTGTTTTCCACTTTTCTTTCCATACTAAAAGGTTGCTCTAGGGATTTAGGTTCAAAGAGATGCACCTGATGTTGAATGTTCTCCTTTAAAGTGACCATAAATATATCTAACAAATTATCCCTAGGAATGCTATTTACTCTAATACTGAGCTTTTGGAATTGTTGAATGTGTTCTTTAATTGAGCCTTTTTTCCAAATATTTATCAATTGAATAAATAATGTATTAATCTTAATATCCCCATAATGTTATATCAATTCATCCTTAAAAATGGACCAAGAGATAATATAATTCTTTTTTCACAAAGCCATTGATACCAAACAGATTGATCATTTTCTAAATATAGGGATGTAATAGGTACCTTTTGTAAGCTTGGCACTTGTTGTAGATCAAAGTACTGCTCCAATTTGAATATCCATGTTAAACGATATTTTACCATAAAAAATCCTTATATCGATCTTTGGAATGAAGTAGTTCCTTGGTGTTGACTTGAAGCCTTGATGGTGTGGATCTTGAAGTGATGAACAATTCTGAAATTCAATATTGGTGTTCTCCAATTGCGATAAAATACTCCCCATATGTGATTGAGTCTCAACACCATTATTCTCCTTATTTTCAGGATTTCCTTGGATCTCCATATCCCTTTTAGGGATCCCTTTAAGAACATGGCTTCTATGAATTTTTCATTTCATTCATTTTATTTTCCATTTGATATATTTTTGTCATCTTGTTTTCCCATGTATTGCACTATTTCATTCATATTCTTTTCCATCTTTTCAATTTTCATCATCTTATTTCTTCCTTATCATCCATCTTCTTTTTAATTTCATATTCCATTTCCCTTTTTAGGTATTCTTGAGAACATGATAAATCCACTAGTTTCAACCTACTACTGAACTGTTTTAATCAACTTTGTTCACTTTAGTTAGGTTTTTGTTTTTCAGAATATTCACTGTCGGAAGTCATGTTTGAGTTTTTAAGAGGAGTACCATTATTATTTATTGTAGAACCCTTTGCGACAGAAAGTAATAATTCTTCTCTTTTCCTCTTTATCCACAAATTGAATCACTTCCAAAATAGTACTTCAATAAAAGTTGTGATTTGGGGTGCATTCCTTTCAAACCCTTCATTTGGAGTATGACTAAATGGATGACCTTTGTCCTAATATATCTATAAACTTTGAACCCTTCTTTTGATGTTTAGATTGGTCAGGATCCAAAAAACAACCTCATGAGGATATGAATCCCCCAGCGTTTTTATAGAGGTGGTACTTCTCTTTGGCTAAAATGTTGGAAGATTCTTTGTATGGTTCTACAATGAATGTAAAGGGTGAATGCTAAAGAGTAAACCCTGAAAGATATTGTTTGAGTTTTTAAGAGGAGTACCATTATTATTTATTGTAGAACCCTTTACCACGTGAAAAAATAATAATTCTTCTCTTTTTCCTCTTTATCACAAATTCTGAATCACCAAAAATAGTACTTCCAATAAAAAGTTATGCCAATTATAAGTTACGTACCTTTCAAACCCTTCATTTGGAGTATGACTAAATGGATGACCTTTGTCCTAATATATCTATAAACTTTGAACCCTTCTTTTGATGTTTAGATTGGTCAGGATCCAAACAACAACCTCGCGAGGATATGAATCCCCCTGCGTTTTTATATAGGTGGTACTCCTCTTTGGCTAAAATGTTGGAAGATTCTTTGTATGGTTCTACAATGAATGTAAAGGGTGAATGCTAAAGACAAAACCCCGAAATATATTCCAATAAATCTTATATATACAAATGTACAACCCTTATATATAGTTATACAAATATACATCAAATCATTTAAAGAAAATAATTGATAAAGTGTGTCGACGAAGATTTGTTCCTACAAGGTTTTGGAATCTCCCTTCAACAAACATTCTTTCTTTCTTGTAAGATAAACTGAACTTGGAATATGCTATGACTTTTGCAAGATGAAGAAATGGACACATCTTCAAGGAAATTTAAATGATAAATTCATTAAAACTCAAAAATGATTTTGATAGGCACTACATTTGAAATCAAATGCTTTCAACTCAAGTCTGAGAAATCACTAATGTAGTGCCTTGAATAGTTCGTTGCAAGAGAAATTTATAAAAATGTCCCAATATGATAAGTTCAATAATGTCAGAAACAAGAGAACTCAAACAACTTCAACAAGGTCTCAATGACTATTACATGAACCAAAATGAATTGCATTTTCTATTTTTAGGCGGGGACTATGCTCCTTCAGACTTGAAATGTTACAAGATGTTTGAATATTTCAAGAGAAATAACTCCTCAGACCTAAATCTTCCCGTTTTCCATACATTCATGGAAGATTTATGGAAAGAAATAAAAAAGAAGAAGATGTAGAGAGACAAGTTTTAGCAAGCCAGTCCATTGAATCTTGGAAAGATAGAGCTTTTCTTATTGCATACTCTTCACCACTATAGAAACTTCTGACTGCCAACCTCTTCTTGGTGCCCTCTCTTGCCCTCTTAAAATCTGATTTCAACGATCTTGAAGTAGTTAGGGTTTGCATTTCTAGAAATTTCAACGATTCCTTTTTGTAGTAAACCACTTCTAATTTTACTTTATTGAATTCTCTTTAATGACTTTATGTCATTGAAATTCGTGCATCCAAATAGGGCCTACTTATTCCTTTAATAATGTTTATTTTCAAATATTCAAGTTGAATGCCTTTAACAAAAGTGGATTGTGTTTTAATTTTATGAGTATGATATTTTCCCTTCCAACCAAGGAAATCATTCTAGATGCAATATTCGTCATCTTAGATTTCCAATGAGTCCTCTTGAGTGCAATTTGGAGTTCATGATCTCATGTTATAAGCAGAAAGTTGAGGTTCCAAGAAGATCTATCATCAAACCATGAAAACCAATATGAATTATATTTCAATTTATGATAGCATCATGGCCAATTTGAGCTCTTGAAGCCTATTCCATCATCTTCCTCATCGAATTACCTTTCCAACGAGGTATAGTTTGTCCAAAATCAATTCCCGGATCTCAACATACAACCTTGAAAGGATTGTTGCTTAGTAGTTGTTCATCAAATCTCATGGGTTAACCTAATCCCTTCATTCAAATTCACCTCTCCATTTACAAATTCAACTTTTCCTTTGTAATATATATCCCAAATGAAATTTTGGAGTTTAGATTTTGGAGTATATATTAAGAAGTTTAATCATGCCTTATATGTGAAGCATAAAGAGACTATGGAGACTTGGAGGTTTGAACCTTAGGATATTTCATGAATTAATTAAAATTTTGACTGTTGAGTCATCATTCACCAAGAACCCAACCAACGCCTAGTCAACAATGAGTCATAGTCCAGTCAATAGTGAGTCAACGTCCATGTCATCACCACATGTCATAGTGCCATTGGATACCATAAGATGCCACATGTCATAGTCCCATTGGTTTCCACGTGTCCTCGTGTCATTGGATATCAGGTTTTCCAATTGGCATGATTTCATTGGTTTCCCCGTGTCATGGAATGGTTGGTTAACATGTTGCATGATGTGATTGGTTCATGCTAAAAATGGAGAGGGGATTAGATAAATGTTAAGGAAGGAAAATTGAATGAGAGAGGAGGAATGTCGTGAGGGAGGAGAGAGAAACAGATTGGGGGTGAGGGAATGTGGGGTGAGGGAGAAGTGTAGGTCCGAAAGAGAGGAGTGAGGGGGATGGGAAAAATACTAAGTATGGGAGAAGTAGTGAGGGAAGAGGGGAGAGGGGAGGGAGTAAAGGGATGCATAGGTAGGGAGGATGCGGGGTAAGGAGAATGTGGGGGTAGCCCCTAAAGAGAACCAAGAAAATTCTAAGTATTGGAAGTGGGGAAAGTGGGGATGGAGAACTAAGAACATGCTAAGTATGGAAGAGTGGAACAAAGAAAATGAATGAAGAACCAAGAAAATGAGACTCAAGAAAATGAGTATTAAGAATAGTACCAATAATAATAAACGAGGTTCCAAGAAAATCAATGTGGTTCCAAGAATACAATCAAGAATATAATCATGGTTCCAAGAAGATCTTAGTTGTATTGCACATGGAAAAGCGCTCTTTGGGGGATTGAACAAAAACCTAAATATCTTGAACATACAGACTCAAATTTTTAATCAGTAAAATGCGTGACAAAGTTGAGATTGAGGGCTATGCTATGAACTTACAATCATTCAAAATTTCCTTCTTCTGATATCAATTTTTTTTTTTTAATTATTCCAAGAGTAGGAATCCTAGGTGATCAAATTTTTTGATCAAAACCTTCTAAGTCTAAAATTTCAGCATGTAGTACTCTTATATGAATTTTTAAACTATTGAAAATTGCACAACCTAAATTTTCACTGATAAAAAATTATAGCAAAATGCCAAAATGTCTTGTTTAAGACTAATTTCAGGATTAGTAAACAACCCCAACTTCCACGAGATATATCTCACAAATTATAATGATTCAAAATCTGAAAATTTTGTCACATGTAATTTGCTACGTCTCCTTAGGATTTTGAAAATTTCTGAGTCAAAAACTTCATATAAAAAAAGTTGCAACAAAAAGGCCAAGCTGACTCTTTTAAAACAGATTTCAGGATTAGTCACAAGCCTTATCTTACATGAAGTATATATTCAAAATTATAGTGAACCATAATCTGAAATTTGGATCACCTGTACTAGGCATTGTCTCCTTAGTCTCCACAAAATTTCTCCTATACTAGGCGATGTATCCTCAGTCTAAAACCTCCCAGAAAAAAATTTATAGTGAAAATCCCAAGATAACTTGTTTAAAATTGAATTCAAGATGAGTAAAAAATCCTGTCTTCCATAGGCTATATCTCCAAAAGTATAACCACCCAAAACCTAATTTTTTTACCACAAGTACCGTGATATGTCTTATAAGTAACATCCAAATTTCATTGTCTGAATCGGCCCGAAACAAAGTTATAATGAAAATGCTAAGATGACTCGTTTGGAGAAGTAAATCCCTAGGATCGATGCTCTGATATCAAATATTATGATCCAATGTCTCAAAAATGATAAAAAGTCAATGAATATAGTCCACTTCGAGGGGAAAACCTCCTTTTACAATATATCCAATTCAAAGAACAATATGATATGAGATAAGATGATCCTAAGACTAGGTCTCTTTGGTATATACATAGGAGACAAAGGGTACAATTATAATGAAAGGGTACTGTTATCCCCATTTTGTGGATAACTAAGGAGATAATGTCTCAAGGCCCTCAGGTTGCAGATATGAAGTGCCGAGAAACTTCACGACCAATAGTACCCTTTTTCACAGATGGAAAACCCACTCACCACCATAGATGGGCACAATTTTATAGATGGAATCCACCACACCAGCGGGCTTCCAGAAGGAAGTGGTCCTTTCTCCATGAGGTATAAGTCAGTATTATGGTGATCATCATTTCAATATTTAATCCATTTGATTATGTTGTATCTTAGATTTCTATAGATTTCATGATATGTGCTTGGAAATTATTCTTTTTTCCCTATTTCACCTTGGTGATTGACATTGTGCCCTAGTAAGTGGTTTTCCATGGGGATGGGTTTACTACTGGGAACTCCCTTGATGAGCCATCGTACCGTTCCCAACCATACTTACCACTTTCCATCATTGTTCCCCTCTTTTTCTTTATCTCTTGGGATTTTAGGGTGTATTGACCCAAGAAGGGGTTGTCCCTCATTCTATGGGAAGAAGGGGCTAAAGGCCCAGAGGGGTTGGTGTTGGGTAAAAGATAAAAGCATTATATAGACCTTCTAGATGCTTTTCCCAGGGATCACCCAAGAAAGCAATGAAAATATTATCTTTGAATAAAGGGGACCCACAATTAAATAAAATGCTTAAAGGATTAGTTGAAGGATATGAGGTCTCACCACAAGCCGACCTATCACGTCCATGGATATCTAGTGGTATGACATTGTCATCATCTGGTCACCAAACCAGGGAAACAACTCTCAGTTGCATGTCTGAGAGAAAGGGGGTCTCATCACGATCCAACCTTCTCATTTCCATTAGGTATTTGTGGGTGACATTGCCACCACCTGGTCACCACGCCAAGGCAGTGACCTTCAATTTATCCTTATGATATATTGAAAGAAAATAAATAAATAAAGATAAAAGGAAATTGATGGGCTTGGAAAAAGTGCATTGCAGATGAAGGTACCACACACCCTCTACAAAGGCACCCATGAATGAGACACTACAACCCCTTGTATGTCATGAGCTCTATGCCATTGAGTCTTGACCCCTACCACCTCATCCACTTTACATGGCTTAGAGAGGGATATCTTGGAAGTTCTCCTTGACCTAGGGCAAGACCTACCCAATAGGACACCTTGTCAACCCTCCCATACTTAAGCTTGACAAGTCACATAGTGTCTTTGAGCTGTTAGTTGTTTGATACAGTGATCTTTGATGCACATGCTTATATGGTTTATTTATTGATTGGATCCACTTATCATGATGCTATGACTTGAGATTCTTGGAGGGTGTGTTCATTTGTCTTTGCAAGACCTAGCTAGTGGACAATTTTGGGAGAACAATCCTATCTTGGGCTTCCATGGGGCTAGAAGCCCACAGGTTGGATTCCAGGGGCCCGCATGCCAAATGAGAGAGAGATGAATTTGACTGTCTTGATGATTATTTGGACAACCTAGCCCACCCATTACTTTCCAAACGACTTTCCAAGGAGGGGCAAAACGTTCCAATTTTGAGCTTGGCGTCATGATCTTGGGGGCTAGGGCATGATGGCGAGGTGCCACTCTTTGAAACATGTATATTTGATGAGGAGAAGAGTCTTTACCTTGATATGAGTGCCTAGATGCTTGACACATGGCCTTTGGAGTCCCATCCATTCTTCTCCAACACCAACAACTTTCTCAAAGTGGAAAAATGTCCCCTAAAGGGGTGACGTCCTCCTAAATTAGGGTTTAATTTGTGAAAAAAAGTGAAATTTTAAGTGAATTGTTTAATATTACTTTGTTAAGGGGGCACTATTAGGGTTGTTGACCCTTAATATTGTGTTTTAATCCTTATTTTGTGGACAAGCTATGTTAGCTAAATTTTGTATAAATAGAGATCACAAGATCTCATTTTAACATATAACTCTCCCTCTTGTGAGAGACTTGGTTTGAAATTTTCGGCCCTATTGGATATTTTATCTCTTGTGCACTTGTTTATGGCTATGTTATGAATGGTTGATGGAGGAAGGTCTAGTGCTAGCTTTGGATGATGCTTTCTAGCTCTTGTGGTGGATTTTCTTAGCATTTCTCTTGATCTTGGTATGTTTTTTACTCTCTTGCTATCATTTTATTCAAGTTCAAGTATTTTTATGCTAGTACCTAGGTGGGAAGTATAAGAGCATACACCCCCACCATAGTCTTCACCATTTTATTGCTTCATCCCATTACTTACAAGGGTTTTCTAAGAGAAGTATAAGGGCATACACCCTCTTAGCTCAAACCTTAGCTTCGAGAGACTTGACTTGGGAAGTAAAAGGGCTTACACCCCCAAGGAGGTAGATTCTCTAAGCTCCTTGTGACTCCATTAACCCAATAGAAAAGTCACTAGTCATACTCTTTTTTGCATTGGAGATATAAAATCATTGTCTTGGGAAACATAATCTTTGACCTTTTAAAAGTTCTCTTGCTTGAAGTTGATTTGTCTCATTGAGAGGAGTCTTCCCCCAATAGGGCGTCCCCTCTCTCCCAAAACTCTAATTTCTGTTACAAAATTTAACCTATATCCATTAGGGCTGCACAACCCTAGCTTTTAACACCCTCATAACTCCTAAACTAACCCTGGACTAGTTCTCTAGCCTTGCTCATTTACTCTACTAACTAGGGCACACATTTTGATCTAGTTCTTGGAAACTTTTCATGGTTGATTTTGCTAATGCTTGCCACTGAATGCTACAGCCACAAGGCTGCAATTTTTGCAGAAAACACATGTTTACAACAACCATCTTATCTAGCTTCTTAAGTGCCAATTTTTCAGCCTATATTCATTTCTAAGTTTGATGTTGATTTACCTAACTAGTATAGATCTTTATATGCTGATTTTAGGTGTTTGTTTTCGAATATAAGCTGATATATACTGCTGAAAATTAGGGACAACAAGCTTAACTTGCTGATCCAACTAACATATATCATTGCAAAGTGTGTTTTCTTATGTCTCGGGCAGGTATAATCATCCGAAAAAGTACTATACCTGTGGGGAAATAATTACTTGAATTGAAAGGAATCTCTCCCTACCTTTTATTACACTTAGAATTGACCTCTATGGGATTTAATCACACTTCCCTCCATCTCCATCTCAATCCCCCTAGGGTCACCGAGATCGCTTCCCTAGAGTGACCTAGTCACCCTTGAAGTGCGTGACCTACATCGAGGTGACATTGGGTGTAGGATTCCAAAGTTGTAGCACTTGCCTTGTGGTTGGGCTGATCTTCTACCAACCTACAACTTGCGCTATAACATTTTGGCACCATTTTCGAGGAATATTTTGAATCTTATTTGTACCCTAACGACACTTTGGCAAGCTATCCCAAAGCCTTTCCCTTAACTTACCTAGAGACTCCACCTGAGGGACTTTCCCTTTCCATCTTTCTTGATGAGTTCATTTTGAAATTCATCTGGCGACTCCACCTTCCCAGAATCCTTCTTTCCCCAAACCTTTTCCCTCTGGGAGGTTCAATCCTCCTAAGGTTTACCAAAGAAGGCATCCTCTCAAGTATCTCGTTGCTAAAACCCTTTTCCATAAATCCCTTCCCCTTGCTCCAATGGCTCGCCCTTGGGAAAGAGACCTCTACAAACCCCTTAACATGACCAATATCCAAGGTTACCCTAACCAGATGCCAACATATGTCAATAAGTGGTTGCCAAAGTTCCCATGAAACAATGTGATAAATGTCGAAGACCACATTTATGTCATGGGCCGAGATATGGACAATGAAGGTATTGATCATGAAGATGTGGCCATGAGACTATTCACCTCATCATTGACTGAGGAAGCCCTTGATTGGTTCAAGGGACTCCCTGGTAATCAGATCACGACCTATGATGCCTTTTCCTCCTTATTTAAAAGTAGATGGTCGGAAAAATTAGATGGTGGGACACTTGGGACTCAGTTCAATCAAATAAAGAAAAATGAGAATGAAACGGTAAGGGAATTCATTTCAATATTTGACAGGTTGTACAATCAAATTCCAACAGATTACTGACCTACAACATCATTAGTTCATCTCCTTTACATGAATACCTTTGAAGGGAAGTTACGATACATTCTTAAAGATAAAAATCCCACATCATTGGCATAAGCTAAAGAATTCAGTATCGACATTGAAGATAATCTTCTTGATTCAAAAGTAGAACCTTTTCAGTACCCTCGCAAAAACACATAATCATGGACGAAGGTTTACAACAACAATGTTCTTGATACGATTTATCTCCTGACTCAGAAGATAGACCAAATGAATACTTAGTTTGATTGGGTGAAGAATCATCTTATGAACCATATGACTAGAGTGGAAAGAAATCAATCTACTCCCAGACCTCAGTTTGCCAGACAACAGAGAGATGCCACCGGTTGGAAACCAAGACCTCAACAAGAGGAAAAGGCCCTAGATACTTTGAAACTTGTTAGCACAGTTTATATAAAAGCCCCCAAAAACCAAGAACCCTGTGGGGAAGATGAATGCCCCCAAAAAGACGATGATTATCTTGATGATACAAAATTCATGATTTGCAATCTCAATGATGAACAAGTTACTCAAGAACAGATCAATGAAGCCAGAAGAATAGAAGAAAGAGAAGGGAGAATCTGGGCCTTAAATAAACTAACAGATGATCAGAAGAAGGAATTAAAGAGGAGGGAAGTTCTAACCTACAGAAGAAAAAATGCTTCAGCCCAGCCCCTCCATTACAGCCTGTCACTCCTCTTCCACTAGCAGAAAAGGTAGCTCCACCGCCAATATGTGAGTTTCTTCCTAAGACAACTCTTGGAGATGACATTCAATTGAATATATATGTTACAAACATTTTTGGAAAAATGAATATGACGATCCCAGTGACATAGATGTGTACGATCCATTCTTTGAAAAGAGAAGTTTTGAGGATATTATAGGTGCTAGATGAGAAGGAGGATCCTCCCATCATCTTAAACATTATGTATCTCGATCGTCCAAAAGAAAAGAACCATCCATTCTATCTCTCATTAGGCATGAATGGCCTCCTCTTGAACAATTGCATGCTTGATTCAGGGGCCTCAACAAATGTCATATCTTTGAAGGTAATGAAACAACTTGGTTTAAATACAACCCGACCTTATGGAAACATTTGAGGTATTGATTCAAGAAGATTTAAGATCTTGGGAGTATGTGAAGGTGTTGAGGTATTTTTGATAGATTTTCCACATATCAACGTCCTCATGGTTATATTAGTGATTGATGTCCTTGATGCCTAGGGGATTCTCTTGTCAAGGACCTGGTCCTCAACCCTTGGAGGTTTCCTTAGTATGAACCTTACACATGCATATATTCCCATGGGTGATGGCACGTATGAGATCCTGCATAACAAGGAAAAGAAAGACACACATGTGATGAATCTGAAGGGGCCCAACTATGTCAGTGAACACTACCATGATATACCTCCAAATGTTTTTGAGTATGATCCATAAGAGTTACCCTTCATGCAGGAACATGCAGTAGAGATGTTTCTCCCATGGATAGATAAAAAGAAGGTTGCACAGTAACATAAGAAGGAGCCGAAATCTATTCATATTATACAAAAGAAAGATGAGAAAAATGAAGAATTCATCAAAGACACAGTCCACATAGAGCCTCCATGCGATGAGAATACACCTTGCATCGATTTTAGTGAAGGAAGTCTTTTGCTCATGTGGGAAAAAAGAAATGGAAAACCCAGATATGAATAGAAAGATAATAATTCATTGTTTGGCCCTTACATCATTAGGAAGAAGTTTGACAAAGAAAGGTACTATCTGATAGCATTAGATGGGAGAAAGATGCCACTACTAGTAGATGGGTCTCTTCTCCAACCTCACATCCAGGTCACATGAATTCTTCAAGGCCCATGCCCCAGGTAAGTAGGCAAATCATTTTGATTCCCTACATTAATCATCTTGATTGATCATACTAGTTTAGATGCATTTCATTTTCATTTTTCTCTACTTGCATATTGATTTCATGCTTAGCTTAGAACTTTTTGAAAAAATCTCAAAATTTTATTTTTCTAGCTTAGTTGTTTTAGATTTTGATCATATGAGAACAAGAATGAGTAGGCCATCCTGCACTTGACAGTTTGATGTTTCCTTGCAGGCACATGTCTACCAGGAGATGCTGCGGTTATCATGCACTCTACGACGAGCACATGTCCCCAAGTAAGAGCCAGATGTTATCCCCATTTTGTGGATAACTAAGGAGATCATGTTTCGAGGCCCTCAAGTTGCATATATGGAGTGTCGAGAGACTTAATGACCAACAATACCCTTTTGCACGGATAGAAAACCCACTCACCACCACATATGGTCACAGTTTTACAGATGGCATCCACCGCACTAGCTGGCTTCTAGAAGGCATTGGGCCTTGCTCCATGAGATATAATTCAGTATTATGGTGAGCATCATTTCAATATTTAAGCCATTTGATTATGTTGTATCTTAGATTTCTCTAGATTTCATGATATATTCTTGGACATTATGCCTTTTGCCTTGCTTCACCTTGGTGGTTGACATTGTGCCCTAGTAAGTGGTTTTCCTTTGGGATGGGTTTAATACTGGGAACTCCCTTGATGATCCATCGTACCATTCTCGACCATACTTAACACTTTCCATCATTGTTCCCCTATGTTTCCTTATCTCTTGGTATTTTAGGGCGTATTGACCCAAGAAGGGGTTGTCCCTCATTCTATGGGAAGAAGGGGCTAAAGGCCCATAGGGGTTGGTGTTGGGTAAAATCCTTATATAAACCTTCTAGATTCTTCGTCTGGGGATCACCCAAGAAATCAATGAAAATATTATCTTTGAATAAAGAGGACCCACAATAAAATAAAATGCTTAAAGGGTTAGTTGAAGGATAGGAGGTCTCATCACGAGCTAACATATCACGTCTATGGATATCTAGTGGTATGACATTGTCATCATCTGGTCACCAAACCAGGGAAATGGCTCTCAATTGCATGGATGAGAGAAAGGAGGTCTCATCACGAGCCAACCTTCTCATTGCCATTAGGTATTTGTGGGTGACATTGCCACCACCTGGTCACCATGCCAGGGCAGTGACCTTCAATCTCTCCTTATGCTATATTGAAAGAAAATAAATAAATAAAGATAAAAGGCAATTGATGGGCTTGGAAAAAGTGCATTGCGAACGAAGGTACCACACACCCTCTACAAAGGAACCCATGAATGAGACACTACGACCCCTTGTATGCCATGATCCCATTGAGTCTTGACCCCTACCACCTCATCCACTTTACATGGCTTAGATAGGGATATCTTGGAAGTTCTCCTTGACCTAGGGAAAGACCTACCCAATAGGACACCTCGTCAACCCTCCCATACTTAAGCTTGACAAGTCATATAATGTATTTGAGTTGTTATTTGTTTGATATAGTGATCTTTGATGCACATGCTTAGATGACTTATTTATTGATTGGATCCACTTATCATGATGTTATGACTTGAGATCCTTGGAGGGCATGTTCATTTGTCTTTGCAGGACCTAGCTGGTGGACAGTTTTGGGAGAACAAGCCTAGCTTGGGATTCCATGGGGATACAATCCCATAGGTTGGATGCCAGGGGCCCGCATGCCAAATGAGATAGATATGACTTGGACGACCATGATGATGATTTGGACAACCTATCCCACCCATTACTTGCCAAACGATTTTCCGAGGAGGGGAAAAACGTTCCATTTTTGAGCTTGACGTCTTGATCTTGGGGGCTAGGGAATGGTGGTGAGGTGCCACTCTTTGACACGTGGAAGTTTGATGAGGAGAAGGGTCTTCACCATGATATGAGTTCCTAGATTCTTGACACATGGCCTTTGGAGGCCCATCCATGCTTCTCCAACACCAATGACTTCTTCAAAGTGGCAAAACGTCCCCTAAACAGGTGACGTCCTCCTAAATTAGGGTTTAATTTGTGCAAAAAGTCAAATTTTAAGTGAATTGTTTAATATTACTTTGTTAAGGCGGAAATATTAGGGTTGTTGACCCCTAATGTTGTGTTTTACTCCTTATTTTGTGGACAAGCTATGTTAGATAAATTTTGTATAAATAGAGATCATAAGATCTCATTTTAACATATAACTCTCCCTCTTGTGAGAGACTTGGTTTGAAATTTTCATCTCTCTTGGCTCTTTTATCTCTTGTGCACTTGTTTATGGCTATGTTATGAATGGTTGATGGAGGAAGGCCTAGCGCTAGCTTTGGATGATGCTTTCTATCTCTTGTGGTGGATTTTCTTAGCATTTCTCTTGATCTGGGTATGGTTTTTACTCTCTCGCTATCACTTTATTCAAGTTCAAGTATCATTATGCTAGGACCTAGGAGGTAAGTATAAGGGAATACATCCACACCATAGTCTTCACCATTTTATTGCTTCCTCTCATTAATTACAAGGGTTTGCTAAGAGAAGTATAAGGGCATACACCCTCTTAGCTCAAACCATATTTTGGAGAGACTTCCCTTGGGAAGTAAAAGGGCCTACACCCCCAAAGAGGTAGCTTCTCTAAGATCCTTGTGACTCCATTAACCCAATAGTAAAGGCACTAGTCATACTCATTTTTGCATTGGAGATATAAAATCATTACCTTGGGAAACATAATCTTTGACCTTTTAAAAGTTCTCTTGCTTGAAGTTGATTTGTCTCATTGAGAGGAGTCTTTCCCCACTAGGGTGTCCCCTCTCTCCCAACACTCTAATTTTTGTTACAAAATTTAACCTACAGCCATTAGGGTTGCATAACCCTAGCTATTAACACCCTCATAACTCCTAAACTAACCCTATACTAGCTCTCTAACCTTGCTCATTTACTCTACTAACTAGGGCACACCTTTTGAGCTAGTTCTTGGCAAATTTTCATGGTTTATTTTTCTGCTGCTTGCCAATGAATGCTACATCCATAAGGATGCAATTTTCTGAAGAAAACACATGTTTACAACAACCATGTTATCTGGCTTCTTAAGTGCCAATTTTTCAACCTATATTCATTGCTAAGTTTGATGCTGATTTACCTAACTAGTATATATATTTATATGCTGATTTTAGGTGTTTGTTTGCTGATATAAGCTGATATCTAGTGCTGAAAATTAGGAACAACAATATTAACTTGTTGATTGAACTAACATATATCATTGCAAAGTATGTTTTCTTGTGTCTCGGGTAGGTACAATCATTTGAAAAATTACTATACCCATGGGGAAGCAATTACTTGACTTGCAAGACATCTCTCCCTATCTTTCATTCCCCTTAGAATTGACCTATAGGGGCTTTAATCCCACTTTCCTCCATATCCATCTCAATCCCCCTAGGGTCACTGGGATTGCCTCCCTAGAGTGACCTAGTCACCCTTGAAGTGTGAGACCTACATCGAGGTGACATTGGGTGTAGGATTCCCAAGTTGTAGCACTTGCCTTGTGGTTGGGTCAGGCTTTTCCCAACCTACAACTTGCACTATAACAAGTACAATTAAGGGTTCTAGTCAACCTACTAATATAACACTAGAAATGTATTAATTCACTATCTAATGGATTAATAAGGGGTTTTATACATAAGATAGGGATTTTTCTAAGCATTAACAATCCCCTATGGCCCTTACTATCAGATCAGACCAAAACTCCATTGGAAAATTAGGTAACTTAACCCACATTGGAGTGCTCTCAGAAAACTCATCTTTAGGATCAAACAGAGGTGACCATGGATTCAAGGATAACATAGAGTTGTCCAGAAACCACATAACTTTCATAACTAAATTTTTTTCCTCCACCGAACTCAATATGAAACCCAACCATCCTCTCGACAACAGATGAAAATTCGGTCCATAGCCCAACACTGGGAACCACACTTCATTCACCCACCTTCGTATTTGATCCATCCCCATCCATTGGCCTAGAAAATTACCTACTAACGTTTTCCCTTCCAAATCCAAGATTTGATCCACCCTTATGTCTTCTCCTACAACCAAAGAAGTTCCCCCTCCTCAACTTTTGAAAACCCTTTGCTTTCTCCTTAGTGGCTTTCAAACAAGGCTCAAAGGTAAAACCTTTTGTAATAAACTTAGACCTAATTGGATTCCAATGAAACCTTCAGTTCCTACCATAGTTATAGGGTCTATGATGCCAAGAAACCCATCCATACAATCCACATACCTATCCTCCTTCCTCTGCTCTGAAACTTCGTTCCCGAGTAAGAAAACTCAAACCCAAATGGTCACCTCCAGCTCAAGTAGCTTCAACTTGCCTTGAGCTACTCACCACCTCATTTGAACCTCAATTAATATCTGGAAAAAAATGGGCTATAGTATTCTGAACAGATTTAATTGATA
>SNQJ01S0091462.1:1579-32720 GCA_010110895.2 Picea sitchensis | reverse complement strand
AGTATGATGATCTTCTTCTTCTAATTCCTATTCTTCTATAGAGTTTGGTTCATTATCCTTCAATTCAAACTCTATCTTCTCGGTTTCTTCCTCCCTTGGTAGGACTTCCCATTTGAAAACATATTTGATATCTCTAAATACCACATCTTGTCTATATAATACCTTCGTAGTTTATGCGTTCCAAAACTTATAACCTTTCAAACCATATTTATAGTCAATAAAGATACACTTTTCATCCTTTTTATCCAATTTACTCCTATTTTCCTTTGGAATGTGTACATAAGCCTCATAGTAAAAAACCTTGAGATGTGTCAGAGGGGGTTTCTTACTAGTCGATACCTCATGTGGAGTTACTCCATCCAACGCTCATGAGGGTGATCAATTTACTAGGTAACATGTAGTGTTGTAACATACCCTACCACCAACAGGTTGGGTCGCGTTACTGAAAATCTCACCTCAATAGTTGAGTTCTAATTCTGATAGCATTTAACTAATAAATAAACATGAAATAAATGTAGTAACCACACATGCAATGATCAAGATTCATTCTAGAATTAAAAATAAAAATTAACCATGCCATGCAAAACAATAACTAGTAAGAAGGCACATTAAAATACATATCTAAGAGATAATAATTAATATTCAAGCAAAGGAAACCATGACATAGAGCACTTATCTTAAACAAAACCAATCACCATTTGGTTGTATACCAAGGACGTTCCACCCAACCTTAGACACTACCGTTCCAAGTCTCAACAACAGGTCACCCTCGAGCCAGGGCTATGACTCCACAAGGATAGGTTCTTGAGCGACACTCAACTTCCCAAACTAGTCAATACTGAAGCTTCCATAGGTTTCTGAACACACAACAATCCAAAGTACACCAAATCTCTTCTCTCCATCCTGCACCACCTAAAGACAATGAACCCCCTTCACTGCCATGCAGTCCCTTAGGATGTCACTTCTTTCAGGGCTCTAGTGCATCTGGTCAAGAATATCCATGTTGGGACTCTCAGGATTCGTAGTTGTGAACAAGGTTTAGCACATGACAATGCATCTCAAGCATATGAGCACCAATTCATGGCTGACTTACAACAATAATTACTACAACCAACAAAACAATGGATTCTTTCCTTTAGTAGTTCATCCCCATGTTCCAACCAAGTAATGGAACGGATGAGGAATAATGAATGAGGAAAAAATGAATGAAGAGTGAACAAGTGAATGAGTGAACAACGAGGAATAACCTTGAGGAAGAACCCCCCAAACAATCCACAAGAGGAGTTTATGAAATTACATGCAATAAAGAACCACATGGCATTTCCCCCAAGAAGCTCATGTAACTACTTATTTCTCTCTTAAATTCCAAGATGTGTAAATAAAATATAATTAAAATACTTAGCCCCTTTAGTCCCCTCTCTTGTGGAATCACATCCCTCTATAACTCTTTTCCTTGTCCGTCTTGCAACCAATGATGTATTTTATTATTTACAATGTTTAAGGTATTACATTTCCTAGGCACTCCGACCTCTTTTAATTGTTCATGCAGTCCGGCCTTTAATCAAATAAACAAAATACATTATTTAATCTGAGGACTCAAAACCAGGGTATTTCATTCCTC
This sequence comes from Picea sitchensis, assembly GCA_010110895.2. Classification (NCBI taxonomy): domain Eukaryota; kingdom Viridiplantae; phylum Streptophyta; class Pinopsida; order Pinales; family Pinaceae; genus Picea; species Picea sitchensis. Next base: position 31,099 of record SNQJ01S0091462.1, on the reverse strand, counting down.
TTTCTTTTATTTTGGCACTATCCTTAGTGCATATACACAACACACATCAAAATTTCAAAATTCTTCAAAAAGTCATATGTACTCTACCCGCATGGAATCTTCATGCTCCCAAGTAGCATTTTCAGGACCATAGCAAATCCATTGAAATTTTACCAGTCTTATGAATCGATTCTAGAGATTTTTGACTTTTTTGTCCAATATGCGCACCCTTTGGACCTGAAAGTCTCCTTATGGATCCACTTGAATCAAATTCCAATCAACAATATCGTTAAGATCATGTACAAACTTTTTTAGCAAAGAGACATGAAATACATTATGCAAATTCATGGATGCAGGAACTGCAATCATGTATGCAAGTGGCCCTATTCTATCCAATATCTCAAAGGGACCATAGAATCTAGTTGCCAGCTTTGTACAACTGCCCAACTTCAATGAGCTCTTCTTGGGCTTCAATTTCAAAATCACTTGCTCTCCCTCTTAAAATTTTCTAGCTGTCTTGTTCTTATTTGCATAACTCTTTTGTCTATCTTGTGTTACCTTCAAATTATTCTTAATTTTAACCATCTGGTCTTCCATATCCTTGATAAATTTTGGCCCAAGTACCACTCTATCTATTTGGTTGTCCCAACTTAGTGAAGTATTGCATTTTATGCCATACAAAGCTTCAAATGGACTCATCTTCAATGAAGCTTGATACCCATTATTATAGTCAAACTCAACCAAATGCAAGTAATATTCCCACTTACATGGCTTATCCATCACAGACATTCTCAACATGTATTTAATTGCTTGGTTGAATCTCTCTGTCTTCCCATGTAATTGTGGATGATATGATGTACTAAAATTCAGACTTGTACCAAATCCCTTAAATAATCCCCTCCATAAATTTGAAGTAAACTTTGTGTCTATGTTTGAAACAATTGCCTTAGGCATTCCGTGCAACCTATCAATTTCCCTCATGTAAATTTATGCAATATTAGCTGTTGTATGAGTCATCTTTACGGGCATAAAATGGGCAACCTTTGTCAATTTATCAACCACTACCATTATTGAATCATGTTGCCTTGTTGTTTGGGAAAATTAGTGATAAAATCAATGGTTACCACTTCCCATTTGTTCTCTGGAATTGGTAATGACTGTAGCAAATCCGTTGGGTGTCTATGCTCAACTTTCACTCTCTGACATTCCATACATCTGTCAATGTATTTAGCAACATCCTTCTTCATCCTAGGACAAAAGAATTGTCCTTTCACTACTGCAATTGTTTTTTGGTAGCCTGGATGTCTGGCATATGGAACATTATGCATTTATTTTAATACCAAATTCCTAGGTTCTCTAGAACTAGGAACACAAATTCTATTCTTATGCATAAGTAATCCATCTTCCTTGATCTCATGTTTTTTATTTTTTTGCCGTACATTTTCCTGCTACAAATTCTGTTTTACTTGTAGGTAATGCTGATCTGTAACAACAACATCCAAAATTCTTCTCTTCAAATCTAACTAATGCATACTAATGGTTGTAACATGCATGATATGCATCCTTCTACTAAGTGCATCAACACATTTATTTTATTTTCCTTTGATATGATTGATGTCAAAGTCATACTCACTTAAAAAATACAACCATCTTGTCTACCTGGAATTCAAAATTGGCTATTAAGAAAAGCATTTCAAACCACTATGGTCTATTCTTAATTCAAATCTCTTTCCCATGAGATAATTCGTCCACATCTTCAATACATGAACTATGGAAACAAGCTCCAAATCATGTGTTCAAGAATTCCTCTCATTCTCTTTAATCTTTCTGGACTCAAAACTAATGACATCCATTTTGAGTGAGGACTCCACCAAGTCCTTACGTGCATGCATCTATACATACCACACAATTCTCATTTGGTTCAAAAATCTTTAAAATAGGTGCACTAGAAAGTAATTCTTTTAGCAAATTAAAATTCTCTTTACACTTTGCTTTCCATTCAAATTTAATTCTCTTCTTTTGTAAAGAAGTGATGGGATGAACAATTTTAGAGAACCCTTTTATATATCTCCTATAGTATCCAGATAATCCCATAAAGGATATGACTTCTAAAACATTTCTTAGTGCTGACCATCCCTTAATGGCTTCAATCTTCTTTGGATCTATTGCTATACCTTCTTTTGAAATAATGTTTCCCAAATAATGTATTTTCTCCTGGTAAAAAGAACACTTACTAAGCTTGGCATACAACTGATGTTTCCTTAGACCTTGCAACACCAACCTCAAGTGACGCTCATGCTCTTCCTTTGACTTAGAATAAATGAGTATGTCATCCAAGAACATAGTTAAAAAATTATCCATATAATTTCTGAATATCCCATTCATTAAGCACATAAAGATAGTTGGTGCATTGGTAAGTAAAATGGCACCACTGCAAATTTAGAATGTCCATACATGGTTCTAAAGGTTGTCTTACAAATGTCTTCTTCCTTGATTCTTGCCTGATGGTATCCTGATCTCAAGTATATCTAGGAAAATATCTTTGCCCCTCTTAGCTGATCAAAGAGGTCATCAATTCTGGGTAGAGGGTATTTTTTGTTCACAGTGGATTTATTTAGCCGTCTAAAGTCAATACATAGTCTTAATGTTCCATCCTTGTTTTTGACAAAGAGAACTGGTGCTCCCCAAGGTGAAACACTTGGGTGTATGTACCCTTTCTTCAACAATTCTTCCAACTTCATTTGGAATTCTTTTAATTTTGTTGTACTCGTTCTGTAAGGAGTTTTTGATATTGGGGAAAATCCTAGTACTATATCAATAGATAAATCTATCTCCCTCTTGGGTCGCAATCCTAGAATTTCTTGGAATGCATCTTCAAACTCTTGCAATACTGAATAATCTTCAAGCACTGGCCCTTTTGTCTTTTCTGGGTCCTCCACATGAGATGGATATAATTGACATCCTTTCCTGAAACATTTCTTCAACAATAAGGCTGCAATATCCCTTATAGAAATGGGTCTTGTAATTCCTTTCACAATGCTCTATTTTCCTTCTTCATCAATACTTGTAAATGTCTTGTCATGAAAATCTATAACATAATGATGATGGTCCAACCAATCCATTCCAAATAGGATGTCATAATATAATAATGGGATGATATTCATATCAACATTAGTACTCACTCCATTCAGAGTTATTGGACAACCTTTAACATTCTCATTGATCCTTCTTTTGGGTCTAGTGGCTAGCTGAACCAAACTTGATTTTTCAAGCTTACTTTTTTCCAAATGTAATCTTTCCACTATTTTAGGATCAATGTAACAATGGATTTCTCCCGAATCAATTAAATATAAACATGATGATTAATGATCTTACCTTCCACTTCGATCAATTGAATTGATATTATCCTTGTTGATCTTCTAAGGCTACATATATTCTTGGAATACTTCTGCCCATGTATTCTACTGTTGTATCCTCTTGGATGTTTTGCATGGTCTTCATTTTGTCTTCTCCACGAGGAAAATCCTTGTACATGTGTTTTTCTTTGCATCCCCAACATTTTATTGGTGGTCTTCGCCGTTTTCCCAAGGAGTCTTCTCTACTGGACTCGTCCTTAGCAGATTGATCTTGATGATTTTTATTAGGACTATTTATGTTGAAAGAAGGTTTGAATACCTTCCTTCTCTGATCATATTTCACTTTCGTCTTATCCTTCCAAGGTTTTTGTAAGGATTCTCTTCCCTTTCCTTGTTCATAGAGGTACTTATCCTTCCTGATGGTCTTTGTCAAATTTATGGGATCATCATATGGAATATTCTCTTTATAAAATGATGGAAATCCACTCAAGAACCTCTACATCTTCACTTTCTCATCCTTTATAAAACATACATACTTCAACAATCCCAAGAACTTCTTTTCATATTCTACCATGATCATGCTTCCCAACCCAAATTCAAAGAAATATTGCATTTTCTTGTCATAGAAGTGCTCTGAAAGGTACTCCTTCTGAAAATATCTCTTGAACTGCTTCCAAGTGAACTTTGTCTCATTAATGTGTTCAACTTTCTTCAGTTGTTCCCACTACATAGAATCTTTTCCATGCAAATAGTATGTGGCAATTCTGGTTTCTACGTTAGATTAGTAGCCGTGCAACTGAAAATACTTCATAATTCCAAAAAACCATGCTTCAACATCATATTCCCTTTCTATTTCAACATCAAAGGATGGTGGCTTAAGTTTCCTCAACTCTCCTTGCAAACTATCCAATTCATGCCTTCTTCTTTGGTGCCTAAAATGAGACACTTTTGGACTACTTATGGAGTCTTTAGATGCATATAATTTCCTTGCTGAATAAGGAGGTGAGTGATGTCTATGGATTATGCTAGGACTTATTGAATGGCCATCTCTTCTGTAGTTATCTCTTCTTTCATGATGCCTGCCTTATTCCTCTTGTCTTGAGTCTAATCCATTCTTTACCTGCCTATGCAACTGATTTAGGCTTTGCATCATTTGAGAATTTTTTTTTTCTCTCATCATCTTCTCATTGTCTTCTTTGTAACTATGCACTTCTATTCTCAAGTTTCTCACAGTCTCTATTAATGTTTCTTGTTCCCCTCTGCTCCTTTTCCCATTCGATTCCATCTCTGCATTACCGACACTGATATTTTGACGTTTGGCTTATTTCTCATGATTTAATCTCTCTCTCCTTCCTCCATGTCCCAAATATACATTCCTATCTTGAATTGATATGTTTATATCCCTTAATTATGAAAAATGTGCAAGCAACCATTTTTGTTAGAATTTTGCATATTATAGAAATTTGTCAATTAATGCTACATGCACTTTTTCTACTTAATTCATGAAGAATTATATCATAGTTCTCCCAATTCTAATAATTCCAAGTCATTCTTCTCTGAACTAACTTTTCAATGAATATTCTCTTTCTCAATTCTGATTCTTGAGAAGAAAGTTATTGATGTCAAAGGAAACGAAGGAATATCCATTAGCACATGCAACATAGCTTCAACGCTCAATGATCGTTCGATCATTCCTTCGAATTTAATATTTACTATGAGTCTAGTTTTATTTATATTAGATCATGATAGTCAATCTTCTTACTTTCCACCTAAATACGTAACACATCCTTGATGCATGGTAGTCATCTGATCTAGACCTCAGATTAATCTCTACCCTTGATCTCGTTTTCACATAGCTTGAACCTTCAACTCACAACCATTGTCTGATCAGATATTTGATTAGCCTCAGTCGTTGATCTGTTATATTGATGGTTTCACTGCGGGTATAAGACATATATTTCCATAACTCTGTAGCCTCCAAAATGCACATTGACATTCCATCGCACTCATTTTGCACCTACACTTAGACCCATTTCCAAGCATTTCTCCACGAGTCTAAGGAATATCATTTCATACTTTCGCGACCTCCAAAATTCACCTTCTTGTTCTGCCACACTCATTTTTCACCCATACTTAACACATTTTCTAAGTATTTCACTATGGGTCTATGAGACATCATGAGCCATCATATCTCTCACCCTCTGGACCGCCCAATCTGTGACAAGTGGCGATATCTTGGGACGTCGGTTCTCTCACCCTATGGGTTGTCCTATCTGTGACAAGTGGCAACCTTCTAGGCCATTCGATCAATTCCTTGTACTTAGACAATTTCTTAGATCTCACCATGATCCATGCCATCTCTGTCTGCCTGATTCATTCTTGAAACTTAGCAATTTCTAGAGACATATCTGTCCAACCAATTCTTGGTACTTAGTCATTTTTCAATATCTCATTGCAAGCTATGGATCTACGACATTCACCTGATTCATGTTACCTTATTCGTCCAAACAATTCTCCATACTTAGTCAATTTTCGAGATCTCATTGCACTCCATGGTTCTACAACACTTTCCTGATTCATTTGTGATCTCGTCTGTCCGACCAATTCTCCATACTTAGTTGATTTTTGAGATTTCACTATAGTTCTGTGATTCTACGACATTTTCCCAATTCTTGTGACCTGTCCATCCGACTGGTTCTCCATACTTAGTAATTTCTTTGTTTCTCACTATGCTCCACGAGACATCTTCATTCAACTGATCCCTTCTCGATACTTAGTCATTTCTTAGAGATCTCACCACGGATCACGGGTCTACAACACTTTCATTCAATATTCTGCAATCTTGTTCATCCGACTGATTCTCCATACTTAGTCGATTTTGGAGATTTCACCATGGGTCAACGAGTTCATGCTCATTGCTTCACATACTCTTGATTCTTCGTTGTGCTCACTATCTATGTGATTTCTTGAAACTTGGTCATTTTTCAATATCTCTTGTGCTGATGTTGTATATGAGGTGGCTTCAACGTGGAATTATTCTTCATGACATGGTATCGATACATGTGCTCACACGTGGAATATTCATAGTTTCTTGTTATAGCATTGACATGGACTCTCTCTGATGTGTCACTCATTAGAGGGAACAATGAGGGAAAAATGAGTGAACAACAAGGAAGAACCATGATGAAGAAAACCCCAAATATCCCAGAAGATGTGTTTATGAAATTACATGCAATAAAGAACCACATGGCATTTTTCCCAAGAAGCTCTTGTAACTACATATTTCTCTCTAAAATTCCAATATGGGTAAATAAAATATAATAAAAATACTTAGCCCCTTTAGCCCCCCCTCTCATGGAATCATAACCCCCTATAACTCTTGTCCTTGTCCGTCTTGCAACCAATGATGCTTTTTATAATTTGAAATGTTCAAGGTATTATATTTCTTAGGAACTTCAACCTATTTTAATTGTTCAGACGCTCCGACCTTTCATCAAATAAACAAAATACATTATTTAATCTGGGGTCTCATACACCAATTTGGTTTCTGGCTTGGTTGTGACCTCAAAATTAGATTATTATTATTATTATTATTACTATTACAATTGTCCACTACCTCTGCTCAAAATTCCTATTCGAACTCGACACCATCGAGCATGCTCCTTGATATTTACATCAGTATCCTATCCATCCTTTCTACAACCCCATTATGTTGAGGTGTGCATGGAGTAGCATTCTACCTTGTTATATTGCATTTCTTACAAAACTCCTCGAATTCATTCCTGTAAAATTATCCACTATTATCCATTCTCAATACCTTAATTTTCTTCTCTGTCTATTTTTCCACAAGAGCCTTAAACTCTTTAAATTTGTCAAAGAATTTAGATTTATTCCCAAGGAAATAAATCCATATATTCCTCAAGAATATATCTATAAATGATACATAGTACATATATTTTCCTAGTGATGGAATCGTCACAGGTCCAAACAAATCACTATGCACTAACTGTAAAATCCCCCCTACCCTCGTAGCACCAGAGGAGAATCTTACCCGTTTTTGCTTCACATACACACAAAGTTCACATAAATTAAAATCCAGAGATAAATTTGACATACCTTCAACCATAACTTTACCATGTAGTACTCGAAGGCCCTTCTCTCCAATATGCCCCAGTCTTTGATTCCACAACATAGTCTTTTCTCCAGAGAATGTAGGAGTTTTTTCTTCTTCAACTCCGATCTTAGGAACAACGAAAAATATTTCACCTATCACTATTAGTGCTTCCTAGTATGTTATACAAAGTTCCAATGTGAAATCCTTTCAGCAACACCATTTCTCCTCGATCCATCTTGGAAGTTTCCTTCTCAAACACTTTTTTAACCCCTTCATCTCTTATTTTGCTTACAAAAATCAAATTTCTACCGAATCTTAGAATGTGCATAAAAAAAGGAGTGTTATAATCCTACCACCCATGATACTCAACTTGTTTTTTTCTCATCCTACGATTTTGGTTCTCGATTCATCTCCTAGAAAAACATTACCCCCATCATATCTTTCATACTCGGAAAACCACTCCCTGTGAGGAGTCATATGAAAGAATGCACCTGAGTCAACCAACCATGCCTCATGATCTACATGTGTGCTTGAAGAATCAAAGTATACATCCCCCCCATCTACAAAGTTTTTTACTTTTGTAGAAGGAGCATCATCAAATCCCTTCCCCCTCTCAACACTTTTGGATCTACATTGTTTCTTGTAATGCACTTCTTTTCACATCTTCAACATACCTTTACTTTTCATCGAGATTTAGATATTCCTACAGATTTAGATCTCCCAATTGAGGAATTATTTTTATTTCTTTCCTAGGAGCATCCTCTTACAAATAAAGCATCTATGCTCTTGCTTTCCATTTGTTTCCACCACATCTCCTAAGACAACAAGGATGAGACCACATCATCGAAACTTAAAGTAGTTTCATTACTGCCTATGGCCACAACCAGACTATTCCATGAGTATGGTAAATATCACACTATTATGATACACTTATATTGATCCATGAACTGTCGTGGATATTTCGCTGGACAGTTGGTCACAACATGTCTAATAAAATACTAAAATCTTTACTGTGAAGGCTAATTTCCTTTAAATCTTAGATTCTTTGATTACTAGTTTTCTACTTAAAAATGTATGACATAGTTGAAATGAGAGAAATAAATAACATAAATAATACACACACCATCGAAAACTAAACACAAGTTATGACCTGAGAAATCCAATACGAGAGAAAACCCAGCTAGAAGGTGAGGTTGCTCTGCTCTTCTTCAAATGCAAGTACTAAGAAAGAGACACTCTATGTGGAGTTTCCTTTGACGCTATGGCTTGAATGGCTTGCTAAAAAATATTTCCTCGTATGTTATGCTCGCATAATACCATTTTTAAATGTTTTTCTCAGCTATGGAACAAGATACAATGCAAGAGAATGGAACCCCTTCTCCTCATGGTGGCCTGATATTTAACATAGCTCAATAGCCATCTAGGGTTAGGGTATTAAATTCCTCAACCCTCAATTAGTGATTAGGCTTATACATTCTATAATTTTCTATAAAATATACAACATGTCTATCCCCACACATTTAAGTAACAAGGGTTGACATGGAATCCACTCACACCATGGTGATCAATACAATAGGTCAACTTGCAGGGGGCATAACTTTTCCATACAAAATCCAATTGAGGTGGTTTTTGCAATGTTGGAAAGGTCCTAGTGTGTATAATATAGTTGGTGGAAAAAAATATGGTTTGGACCATAAAAAAATGTCATTTGATGCCTCAAAATAGCTCCAGAATATTTTAGACAATTTTTTGGATCCAAATTTCCAAATTGGGACCAATCGCTAAAATGGATTTGAAAGTTGATTCCTACAATTTTTTTCACCCATAAAGCATCGATATAGATAATAAATAATATAATGATCCAATCCGGATCATACCTACCCATTTAGGGATTCCTTTGGCCCAAAAAATATTTACATAATGAGGTGAGGAACATTTTCCTCTACCCTCTCTCTTGAGTACAACTTTGCTTTGCCTAGAAGTTGTCCTTCCAACCCAAGTTTCCAAAGGTCATGTTGTCCTATCTTGTAGTTCTGGATCAATTCTCCAAAGCTGTGTCCTCTTCCAACTCTGCTTAATCATCTAATGCTAATTCCTGTATGGAGGGTAGGACTTTCTCCTCCTCCTAATCTAACATGGAAGGCTCATACAATTTGACGTTCTCCACATTCACTGCAGAGTAAATGCACATGTATGGGGGTAGACCGAGTCTGTTGCCTTTATCTCCCACCTTTTATAATATATTGAAAGGTCCATACTATAGAGCCTTTATCTTGTTACTAGGACGTTGTAGTATCTACTTGTTCAGCTGTAACCAAACTATGTCTCCCACTTTGAGTGACTTCCCGCATTTGTGTTGATCATGTATAGTGTTGTATTTTTCTTGTGACTTCTACAACATCTCAAGTACTTGCAAATGGATTTTCCTAATCTTATCAACAATTTTTTTTCTCTCAATGCATCTTTTGTGAGGTCCTCCCTCACTCCTCTTTTTTGTCCGTACACAACATCCAAGGGTGAAGGTGGAAAATATCCAAAGCAAGTTTCAAAAGGTGACTTACTAGTAGAAATGTGAATTGCTCTATTATAAGAGTGTTGTATGTAGATTAGATTTCCATCTCAGGTCTTTGGATGCTTATGATTTTAACTCCTCAATAGTTTCACCAATTTCCTATTGACGAATTTTGTTTGACCATCTATTTGTGGATGGAATGTTGTAGACCTCTTCAACTTAGTGTCCATCTTCTCCAAAAATGTAGTCCAAATTGTACTAAGAAATATGGTATCCCTATCTGAGATGATGCTCCTTGGTATACCAAAGTGCACCTAGACCTATTCAAAGAACATGTTTTCTACTTCTTTTCCTTTGATGTTATTTTTACAAGGCATGAGAATGAACATCTTGCTAAACCTATCAACTACCACAAATATATAATCATGTCCCTTCCATGTTGTTGGTAAACCTCCCACAAAATCCATGGAAATGCTTTCCCAAGGTTGAGTGGGTATAGGTAAGGGATGGTATAGACCTTGCTTCATGTTATTAGGATTGTTGGTACAACAAAGTATACATCCTCTAATATATCGTGCTAAATCTTCTTGTATTAAGGGCTAGTACACATACTTTTGTAAGTTGACAATTGTCTTTCCAACACCAAAATGTCCTGCAACCTTGGAAGTGTGAGCCTCTTTGATAAGATGCAGTCTTCCACCTTTAGGGATATAGATCTAGTCGAGCAAACAATTATGGTAGTAATAGTCAACCTTGCTATCACCTTATTTTATTTGAATTTGGACCTATAGCTATTGAAACACCTCCTTGAATCCCTCATCTTTTGTGTATGCCTCTTTGTATGCATCATGGACAAAAGGCTCCATGTGCATAAGAGTTCCAAAGATGTAATATTGGATGTGGGTGGCCTTGAAAGCATGTCTTCCAACTTGTTTTTGTTTCCCTTCTAATACTTGATGACTAGATGAAATTGTTGTAAAAACCCCATCTACTTGTAATGTCTAGTTTGTTGTAGCTTACTTTTGGGATTTCACATATTGTAGCGGTTGGTGATCTGTGTGGATGATGGTATCATTTCCCATCAGATAGTGCTTCCACTTCTTGACACATTGAAACAAGGAATATAGTTTCTTGTCCTAGGTGGGGTAGTTAAGAACTTCCCCATGAAATATTTCACAATGATAGCATACATGCCTTCCTCGTTGCATCAAAATAACTCTTATGGCATACCCACTTTCATTTGTCTCCACATCGAAAGGATTATTCAAGTTTGGTAATGTGAGAACTGGTTCTTGGCTGATCTTTCTTTTCAGCTCATCCCTGGTTCTTGGATGATCTTTCTTTTCAGCTCATCCCCCACTAGAAACTCTTACCACTCATTGTTGAGGCATGGAGTGGTGCAACTACTGCTGAAAATGAAGCTATGAACTTTTGAAAGTACTATGTTTCCCCAACAAAACTCCTAACTTTAGTGACATTTGAAGGAACTGGCATTTTCATGATGGCCTCCATATTTACAGGATCTATCTTGAAATCACCTCCATCGATCACATACCCCAAATACACTAAAGAGTGATGAGAAAACTCACATTTCTTGAGTTTATCCAGTAGCTAGTGCTTCTTTAGAGTCTTGTTGACCTACAAGTTTTGATCATATATTATGTAATTCTTCTTGTATAGTCCATTCCTAATTTTCCTCCATACTTAGAAAATTTTGAGATAATCACAACTTCCTAACACATTACATTGCTACACCTTAATTTCGTGACCCACATAATACTTACTTAACCTCCATGACTCACATAACCGTTACTTAATTTAGGCGATCTCCATCACATACTATATACACTCAAAATATTTTTGAAAGTGAAAATTAATTCGTGGGTGTGGAGCACTGCCCCGATCACTCCTCCATCTCTCTCTCCCTCACCCCACTATCCGACTTGTCTGCTTGTCCATGATCCCACCATACTGTGATCACGATTATCCACCATTATGCTTATCCCACTCGTCCACCCTCCCTATCCTCCCATTATCTTGTATTCCCGTTATCCCGATTGTTCACTTGTCCCACTCGTTCATCATCCCAATCATCTGTCACACCGTGACACTTTACATCCTATCCTATCACGTTTCCCAACATGCATTAACTCATTATTTCCATAAATGACTAGCACTCGTATAATGTTAATACCTTTATTAATGATGAGTTTCTTGAGGAAAATTCCCATAAATATTAATACGAATTATCATTTAAAATCCTTGAATTAAGAGCTATGGAATGTGTTAAAATAAATAATTGTGTTTTGATAATAATAATTCTAAAATATGCTGTTAAGTTTGTCATCTTGGCTAAATATGTTAGCTTGAAGAAAATAACAGTTTTGTGGAGACATCGTCAATATTTTTGGATGAGAAGACCAGAGATTTTGGTGGTTAGAGGATTACGAGTATTATTCTACATTACCACTCTCGAGAAAGAATTTGAATAGGATTTGTACATCCAAAATCACATTAGCAGGCTGTGTGCCAGAGGTATACGATTTTAAGGAACTGATTTCATGGTGTATTGACAAATTTGATAATGAAAGAAGAATTATTTAGTTATAGGAAGAATCACTCATCACTTTATCCCCCTCAATATTTAAAAGGATCTTCAAACTCCCTGAACCAACCATGGTTTCCAAGAATGCTGAAGTTGAATATTTCCTTAAGATGAAGAAAGGAGGATTCAAACCTCTAGATTCATGTATGTTCTCTCCAACATTAAGGTATGTTCATCAAAGAACCCATACAAAGAAATGGCATGGTTATTTGCCAGGATAACTAGATAGGAGTCCAGAGCTACTGTTCCCAAGCTTTCTTTGTATATATTATATTTTTCAATTCATGAGAACGCTATCTTTGACTAGTCAAGGATTATTTCAAGTGATTTATCTTTTCAACTGGGAAATTTTCGCAAAAGTAAAAGGTTTTACATGTCTTCATATTTTATTTTCTCTGTGACTTACTGTAACGTGTTCAAAGGCCTACCCTTGGACAAAAAGGTTAATTGTAAATTTGACACTTACAAATGTGGTACCCTGCACTCTGGAAACAAAAATCTACGTACAATTTATATGAAGTACAAAATGATTTTATCTCTTCTTTCAAAAGGTTAATTTATGGACCCAATACATCAATATTATCTCTGGAGGCTGCATCTTTCTTAGCCTGAAAAGGAAGCTTCGAAGCCATGGAAAATTTTAGTATTATTAGACTCTATTGTTCACATGGAAAACCTTCATTCCTGCCATACTATGTTTCTGATAGATTATTTATAGTTGAGGTATGTAAACAATACAAATTTTGGGCTCACTTTTTAAATGAAAAAAGGAATTTTTTTTATCCCATTACCTTGGAAGATTGGGGAAATAACTGTGAAAAATATTTCCCATCTAGATGAAACCTCAACTCAATTTGATTTATTTAACCTCCATAAATATAATGAGATCAATGGATTCGAAAATCGATTATTCATGATCTATATGACATCAGTAGGATATAGCATGTCGTTTGCCAATACATTTTTATTTAGAGAAGAAGAAGGTGACAATCAAAATCCTCAAGGGTTACCTGTGGAAAAATTGAAAGAATATATTGAGACAATAGTTAGTACCAATGACCATAATAGACAATGAGGATGAGTTGTAAATTAAATAAGTTGACCTTCCTCGAATATTTCCCAAACAAGTGGCTCAATCAAAGGAAAACCCCAAAATTCAATTCAAGAATAGAAAAAGTATTTCACTGGTTCCGCTTTAATGTCCATGTTTGATCCAGGTGGATATCAGTGGCCACCCATCTCTTCCATCTGGCTCACATACAAATTTCATATTGGCATTTACAATTTTTGTCTTAGCAATGTTTTTCTAGCTTTTCAGGTCCTAAACTTCCGGGGTTGTTTTGAGGCCCTAAACAATGTTTTTTGGGCCCACCAGAATCACATTGTAGGATTTAGCTAGAGTGTGATGGAATAATCTGTATTCCTCGGATACAAATTTCTAATGGGCTATCATGCGCCTAAAACATATATTGTATGCAAAATTTACGACCTAAAGGAAGTTGATGTACCAACTTGCCCAATCGGGGCCCACATGACTTTTGGCGCTTCATCTCCTAGGGTTAGGTTTTTGGACATATGGCATTTTATATTTACTTATTGATGCTAAAAAGGCTTGGAGGTCTCATTGTATTGTGCTCATACGAATGCATGTAGCCTCCACATCTCTTCTCAGAGATTAGCTACCACCATTCAAGAAAGATTGTTTTCATTATGCGTTTTACAGTTTCAACTGATTTCTTATTTAATAGAAGTTAAGTTCCAATGTATCTCTGTTATTGTTCTCTGTATATATGTGTTAATGTTATAGATCTGTGTTTCATATTTTTCCACTCATAAATACATATCAGTGGTATCAGAGTGGCCTGATCTTCATTTGTTTTTATGTGCATGTCCCCAACGAGGTTAGGGTATAAGTAGTTGGGACTCGAACCAGTTGAGCCTTTGCAAGATCGGCCTTGCTGAGCCTGAAGGCCACCCATGGGGGAATAAAAGAGATATGATGGGGCATGGGATCCCTTTAAACTATTTCTTGAGGAATCCCTCTTGTGAAAAAGGACTGATATGATGGATACCTTTACACAAATCCTTCGATGACTGCCAACAAGCAAAGCATATACCTCAAGCGGAGGTTCCACCCCCTTCAAGGTACATATCCATTTTTATATTCCTATATTTGAAGGTCAAATAGATGGAGATGCAATAGACAAATGGTTAAGCCTTCTAGAAGGGTATTTTTCTATCCACAACTCTTCTGATAGAGAAAATATTACATTTTCACTCCTCAAGGTCGCCCCCCATGTCAAAAATCTATGGGAGACTTTCTGTGAGAAAAAGGAAACATAGGGATACACATTATTTGTAGTTTCACCCACTTGGGGTTCCTTCAGGGATGCTATTAAGGAACAATACTACCTTTTTGGAAGTTATGATGACTTATATACAAGATGGACCACATTGCGACATGAAAGGGACCAAACAGTGCCAGACTTCACCAATGTATTCCATACCTTGTGCACCAAGCTGGGTATCAAAGACTCTAAGTGACATCTGGTGCTCAAGTACCGCAATGGTCTACATAGATAAACCTAGACAAAAATGGAGTTTCGAGACATTTCATCCTTAGGCGTGACCTATCGATATGATTTCAAGAGAAAAGGCTTAAAAGAAAGATGCAACAGTTTGGGTCTGCAAACCCCTCACAACAGAAGCATGGAAAAGGTGGCCCCAACCCACAAAACAAAGGGAAGAGCAAGGATGTATAGCCTCAGGAAAACTAGTCCAAACCACAAACAAAAAAGGACAATGGGAAGACAAAGAAAGATACTGGGAAATGGTGTGAGTTCCATAATATCCCCTGGCATAACACCGCTGATTTCCTCTCAAAGAAGTCATTGGTGGTTGAGGTGAAAGCCTCTAAATCATATGTAGGCTCCGAATCTGAGTTTGAACTAGAAAAAGGGAGGCATATCATTGATGTATAACCCAATGCCAATGTTTCTACCTCTGCCAAGGTCCAACCCGACGAACCTAATGAACCCAAGGAAGGTGAGTGCCTATTTCATTCACAGATGTGGGTGAAGGGTACTCCACTACACTTCATTGCTGATAGTTGTATATAGAAGAACCTCATATCAACAGAGGTCATCAAGTGGTTGGCTATGTCAACATCACCACACCCACAACCACACACCATCGGATGGCTTTGCCAAGGGAGGGATCTCCATGTTATCCAATAGTGTTGCTTGGCCTACCAAATCAAGCCCTTCAAAGATGAGGTATTGTGTGATGTTTCCCCCCTTGAAGTTTATGATGTTATTTTGGGCCAACCTTATTTATGGAAACATCATGATGTATATGAGTCTATGCCTCATAGTTTTATTATTACTTTGGACAAGAGATTATATAGGATACCATAGGTAGTCCCATCTATTGCCATTTCCTTGATCTCTACCAAGCAATGTAGGAAGGTCATCTCTCAGACTGAGAATTTTGTTTTCTTTGTGATTCATGCTCAAAGTGAGCAAAAGATTGCAACCACATCCATGGACTTCACGACATATCTCTCCATGTAGCATAAGTAAGTGGATAAGGTCATGGAAGAATACAAAGACATCTTCTCCTTACCCACTGGGGTACCTCTGCACTGTCAGGTCAAGCACTCAATTGATCTGACCCCCGACACACCGCTACCTAATGGGCCGATCTATTTCTGCTTTTTGTCAGAAAATGAGGAAGTCAAGTGCCAAATCCAAGAGCTGCTGGAAAAGGGGCATATCTTCCCAAGCTCATCACCTTGTGGAAGCCCAATTGTGCTTGTGTAGAATGAATATGGGTCCTGAAGACTTTGCATTGATTACCGATCCCTAAATAAAATCACAGTAAGGTACCAATACCTGATTCCCCGAATTAATGATATCCTTGACCAACTCAAGGGGGAAAAATACTTCAGTAACATTGATCTAAAGTTCGACTACCACCAGGTCCCAATAGAGTAGACCGATGTATAAAAGATTGCCTTCAAGTCCAAAGAAGGTCTTTTTGAATGGTTTTTCATGCCCTTTGGCTTGACAAATGCCCCAACAACTTTCATGAGGAAGAGGGACGATATCTTGTGTCCTTTCACTAATTATTTTGTGGTGGTGTATTTGGATGACATCCTCATCTTAAAAAAGATTTGGGTGGAACACTTGTAGCACATTCAACATGTTCTGCACACTCTGCAACAACACAAGCTATATGCAAATTTGGAAAAATTCTCCTTCAGCATGAACAAGATCCATTACCTAGGATACATTCCTGATGAGCATGGGGTGCATGTCGATCCAACCAAGATCCATGTCATCCGTGACTGGCCAACCCTGACCATACTCACTGAGATTCATATCTTCTTAGGCCTTGCCAATTTCCATCGCAGGTTTATGTTGGGATTCTCCCACATTGCATGGGGCCTTAGCCAAGTGACTAGAGGCCATGGAAAGAAAATTTTTGTGTGGGGCTAGTTGCAACAAAAAGTGTTCGATGATTTGAAGCAATTCTTGTACTCATCCCCAATGCTCTCATTATCGGACTTACAACAACCTTATTAGATTGAGATAGATGCTTCAAACTATGCTGTGGGTGCATTTCTCACTCAACATGGACATCCTGTGGCCTATAATAGTGAGACATTATCATATACTATCCGTAAATAACCCACTTATGACAAATAAATGTACTCTATTGTACAAGCCCGCCTCTAGTGGAGGCATTACATTCTCAGGAAGAAGATAGTTATCCACACTAATCATAACCCTATGCAGTTAATGCAGACACAAGGAAAATTGCAGAATGACCGCTATCAGAAGTGGTCCACATACTTGCAACAGTTCCATATCAACATCAAGTATAAGACATGGAGCACCAACTACGTCGCTGACTACCTTAGCTGACCTCCAATTGTCGCACTAACTATGGTGCTACATGTTGACGTCGAGGGACTAGAGAGTCCCCAAGACCAACATATCAACCTCCCGTGGGGATAGGAGGGAAGAGAAGGGAATGTCACCCTAGGTTTAAAGCCCCAATAAGAAAACAAATTGAACTCTAGGCTAAATCTCCTCTAACCTACAGTCTAAGCGTGAATCCCTTTGCCTTGTATTTTTTCTTTTTAACAATATTTTCTTTTTATTCTTTTATGTGTGAATTTATAAATTTGTAATAACAAAATTAAATCTTAGAAGAATGAAAACAATAAGATTATAATTGAAATGCTTTTTTAAAATTGTATTTATTTTAGCAAGAAATAACTAAAGCAAAACTTAATAAAAAGGCAGGGGAAGTTAGTGCTAAAGGGATTAATTAAAAGAGGAACTTATTAAACAAGAGATTGATTTAAGAACCACCAAAACTAATTATAAAACAGTGTAATGAATGGATATTTTAATTTTTTTTTGTCAAAATATGAGAAATTATAAAAGAAAAAATAAAACAAATGAATAAAGAAAATAACAAAAATTTTTACCTATAAAAAAAAACAAAACAAAAATGAGAGGAAATTATGTACACCATATTACAAAAGTCATAGTTCATTAGTTCTTTTTTTTTTTGAATTTAAAGTATTGAATTAATAAAGATGAAGAACGCTAAGATTTAAACAAAAAACAAATAAAAAACAATTTTAGAGCGTAAAGGATTTTGATCTCTAATTAAAATTTCTCCTCATACATTTCTTGGAGTTTCAGAATTTACAAATCTCTGCGTAGACTTAGGCTAGGTATTTAGTCTTTAGCCATCCTAGAACAAGGTTACAATATAAAGACCAAGAGTGAAAGAAAGAAGAAAGCTGAGCCAAAATGGAATGGAGCGATGGTGGTGATAACACAAGGAGAAAACATGCATATCAGAAACTGATTAGCGTTGAAATAAACTCAGGCTTAAATACAACACACTGACAAGAAATCATTTCACCTTATGAAAAACATCAAAGGCCATCCTCGCCTCATCCGTTCGCTGCTTCACAAGACTCCCTACTTCCAACAATCCCGTCAATCCCTGCTGAAAGTAGAGGATGAATGATTAATTAAAAAGGAAAAGCCTCACTACACTCCAAGCATACCCCTCAATTGTTTTCTCTCCTAAAGTTTTTCCCTCTCCTACTAGCTGTAGGCTGCTTATTTTATATTCTTGGATGGACAATTTGAGTGGTTAGCTCCAATCTGTTAATGATTAGGGTTGGTTGAAGAGAACTAACTGAAATTCTTTTCTTTCATTTGATAAATAAAACATACCGTGAAGCAAGCAAACGTCTTTCCCAAATTCAATTGAGAATTTAATATGAAATATAAAAATAATTTGTTAATATATATCCTGAGCCATATCTTCTTTAGAAATGATCCCTGATGCTTTTGATTGTACTGTGCAAAGGCTGTTTTAACCTCTTCATTCTGTCCAGTCTTTAAGTAAGCTTTGTAATAATATCCCGTGCACAAAACTTCCCCGACAACACTGTGAGCAATTCATTCATGTGTAGGTGCAGATACAAACTCCATCATTGATTTATTTGGATCATCAATATTCTTTGTATCGATGATCTTTGCATCCATAGATCGAAATGTGCATTGATGGTTTTGACTGACAGATTTGGAAACACTTGAATAAGCGTGGAATGAATAGTGCTACCGACTGCTTTATTCTCTGTCATTTCCATTTATGAACACAGAGACAACTCAATTCAAGGAATATGAAAGTGTTGTTTGGCTACCATAATCATTATTAAACTTTTGGTATTCTATTTTCCCTTCCGAAATATCCATGGGTACTTATGGAAGTGTTAGCACTGAGAGTCACCCTCATAATGCTAGAGGATAAGCCCAACACCCATCAAAATGTAAATAGATTAAAATGGTTTGAGTAGGTGGATCAACAAGACTTTAAAGAAAGGAAAAGACAATATATATCACTGCAGTTCAGTGATGGACCATTGGGTTATGGAGTCATAAACAGTCTGCTCATTGAAGGAATTTAAGCTCCCTATCAGACAAAAGATTTGTATAATGATGAAAAGAAGAATAAGAGAATTAACATAAAGACATATTCGCTAAGCAGAGATCCTCTCTGCAAAGAGAATTAAGATGTGTCTGAATAGTAAACAATGATAGATAGGCAAGCTTACAATAGATCCTCTACTGCATCAAGAATCTATCAATCAAAGTCAAATTTTAATCCTTAAAATCAACAATATGTTCAAACAAGATGAAGAATAGAACATAGAACATAGAATACAAATCTGATGAAACAACTCATATGAATCTTCAATAACATACAATTTACAATGACATGCCCCTCTGACTTACAATTTGAAATATACAGTCATAAACATTTATGAAAACCTACTCCGGTCTTGCGTTGAACCCCTCATTTGTCATTCATTTGATGTATTTATAATAAAAACTGTAGACCACCACTAGGAGTGCGAGTTGGCCTTCCTATACTAGGATTCTCCAGTGCTATGTGTCTTCTCTTGTCTGTCATGTTCCCTATGTCAGAAGGAAACTCTGATAAGTATGGGCCTGCATGAAAAACTGCCCTTTGTGGTACTTCGAGCTGACAGTTTTCTGTCTCCTCGGCTAGACCCTCCATGATTCCATTTAAGGGGGTAGTCTATTGTTCAACCATCGATACTTCTTTCATTAACTAATTTATCATTGGGATAAAGATGAGGCTTAATGCCTAGTTTGTTGCCACACGCTACTCTGGGATTGGGCCCCATATAAGCACGTGATTGTAGAAGTTTCCAAGGGAGGTTTGGATCCACACCGCTTCGACCCCTGCAATCCACCACCAACTACCATGTACCTCTTTAAATATACAGTGGTTTCGATTGTGGGACCACTCTAATATTTTAGCATTCGAGCACTTTATGTCCCTGCGATGAGGTGTGGCTGTCGATATTGTCATAATCCACGATCTGGGAACGCCTTGATTTTTTTTCCACGCGCTGCTCTCAGATGGACCCTACATCAACACGCGATTGTGAAAGTTGTCAAGGGAGGTTTGGTTCTACACCGCTTCGACCACTGCAATCCACCACCAACTTCCATGTACATCTTTCACTATACCATGGTTTCGATTGTGGGACCGCTCTAGAATTTTAACGTTCGAGCATGTTCCGTCCCCTCAATGAAGTGTGGTCGTTGATCTGTTGCAATATGCGATCTGGGAAACCCTTCTATTTTAGCGCCCCCGCTAAAATGTATCCTTTTTCCAACTCCAGAATCATTTTAACCATGTTTAGAGATGGAACCAATTTTGGTGCTTGGGAGCTTTGAATGCTGAGAAATAATATCTCCCAGAGGACGATCTATTGAATCTGACGTGGTGGCCTGATGCCATTGTGCTGTCACAACTACTGATGGATGAGCGCCATGCGTCTGAACTGATGAGTGCAAAGTGTCTTCGACACTTAGACACTTTGGGATTCGAGAGTTTTGTATTGTGAATCATGAAAATCTCTTGAATTAACTTTCTCCAGGTTGATGTGGCAGTCTCTCGTCACTTTGACACTTTGGGGCCTCAGGATGTTTGGATGGAAATATCTTGAAGTAACTTTCTCCTGGTTGACGTGGCAACCTCTCGTTACTTTGGGACTTTGACACTTAGGGGATTCTATCTAGTTGTTAATCCTTGTGTGACTTTGAAACTCCAAATGCATGGAGCCATGAATCCGAAATGCACATGGGATCTCCACCATTGAAAATTTATCCTGTTTGTTTGCTTGTATTTCAAGCCCAAAATGAACTGCTCTGAGTGCTGCATTTTTCTCATAGTTTTTCCCTGCACATACAACATACTTGGCCGGCCTGAATTTATCAACTAGAAGAGGAAAACCTTATAGGAAGGTATGCAAAAAAGAGAGAGACTCAGCAGAGGTGTGGACCTAGGTCTTAACAATAACTACATATGACCCATGACAAATTTATGTGCTAAAATTTGGCTCCACAAGGGATGGCATGCTCCTTGTGAACTGCCAAGAACAAGCATCTTCAATGTCTTGTCGAAGGGCCATGGGGTCACTTATTCAAATACTAAAAGAAAAATGAAAACTGAAAAGCTTGCACACATACTTATTTATATACAAGACCCTACTCTAACTGACCTTTACAATTCTGAAGTGAAGACAGACTTCCACCATAGCCACCCAAACTGTTTGGTAACATAATTCTTCTTTTCACTGCAAATGATCCATAAAAGGTAAGGAAAGTATGACAATAGAATGAAAACATGTTTTGGAACATTGAAAATACCTCCAAATGATGATAAGATGATTAATTTTGTAGGCTCCAATTCTTTGGGAAAGTTCAATTCCATATATAACCCCATAGGGTCATAAAATTTATAATAAGGCATGCTAAACTGGTAAAAATTTACCTCCTTTATTTCATCACTGCTAACATGTTGTTTGATGTTCTCAACATGTACACATGGATAAAGGGTTGATCCAGGCTTGCTAATTGTTGGATTTACTTCACACACACCTATGATTTCTTTTTCCTAAGGTTTTTCCTTGTTTATTAGTTATAATTAGTCATTATCCAGTCTCCTATAATTTAGGGGAGAATATTCCACCTGGAGAATATTCTCTTTCAGTTGAATCTTCAGTTTGACTGGTTTAGTTGAGTTTAGATGTTGCATTGGTTTTGTTACCATTCAACATTGGGATCATCACTAGATAATGCACACTTTCCTTGGGATCATCACCATATTGGTGCATTACCCTTGATTTACTGAGTTAACTCCTCACCTCTCTCTGTTCAGTCAGTTAACTAAAGACTAGTTGACTAGTTAACTCAACTAGGTGGCAATTCACTCCCGTAACAACCTGAGATACTAGACTAGGTGGAATTTCACTCCCGTAACTGCTGGTGTGTGTTCAGATCATTCTAGACCACCACTATGGTGCATTAGTAACTCATGTATCCTGTATCTATTGTAAATTATTCACTCTTTGAGTGTGGAATACAGTTAATGAGAATTCTTCCATTCTTTCTCTCTTGCTTCTTCTTTCTCAATTTCTCTCTGCAAATGTGTGTGGTATTTTCTAGATAGATCTATTCTATGTAGGTTCAATACATTTACATGGTATCAGAACTGCTAAGCAAAATCTACACCAAATTATTTTTGTAGGTACTGAAGATTGAAGAACGTAGAAAAGATGGAATTTATGTTTTGCTCACCGATAATACTTCTCACGCCTCATAACTATTTGGAGTGGAAGCCAAAGATTCTACTTCTTCTCAGAAGTAGAGGCTTATACCAAATAACCATGGAAATGGAAGTAGAGCCTGATTCTACCGATGAGAAAAATGACTTTCTCAATAGACAAGATATGGCCATAGTATTTATTTTTTTATCTATCTCTCCAGAAATTCTCCACCAAGTATATGATGACTCACAAGAATCAACTTCAAATGAATTATGGAAAATATTGGAGGTTCTATTTGGGAATAAATAATATTGTTAATATTTCATGCAGGAGGTTGAACAGATAGAGTCAAACAAGAAGCCATCAGAAGATCAAGACTCTTATTATGAAGAGTCTTCTACAAAAGTATTTGCACAAGTTTGTATTCCATTAATTGAAGATGATGCCTACTCCATTTCAAATTTGTTTTCTGAATTTCATGTGGAAGATATATGAAATGCATCTTAGGAGTCACATGTAGATACTTTTGCATACACAATGCATGCATCTCAGAAGACAAAAAAGGGATCCGTGCACATTAGACTCAATTATGATATTTTCTGAGAACAATTTGTAGAAAAAAATTGGATATTTGAACTCCTCTCGGGACCAACAAGTGCCAAAGTTCACCAATGTATTCCATACCTTGTGCACCAAGCTGGGTATCGAAGACTTTGAGTGACATCTAGTGCTCAAGCACCGCAATGGTCTGCATAGATACATCTAGACAAAAATGGAGTTTATAGACATTTTGTCCTTGGGCACGACCTATCGATAAGATTTCAAGAGAAAAGGATTAAACAAAATATGCAACAGTTTGGGTTTGCAAACCCCTCGCATAAAAGCATGGAAAAGGTGGCCCCAACCCACAAAACAAAGGGAAGATCAAGGATGTACAACCTCAACAAAACTAGTCCAAACCACAAACAAAAAAGGACAATGGGAAGACAAAGAAAGACACTGGGAAATGGTGTGAGTTCCATGATATCCCCTGGCATAACACCACTGATTTCCTCTCAAATAAGTCATTGGTGGTTGAAGTGAAAGCCTCTAAAACATATGTAGGCTTTGAATTTGAGTTGGAACTAGAAAAAGGGAGGCATATCATTGATGTATAACCCAATGCCAATGTTGCTACCTCTGCCAAGGTCCAACCCGACGAACCTGAAGAACCCAAGGAAGTTGAGCACCTATTTCATTCACAGATGTGGGTGAAGGGTACTCCACTACACTTCATTGTTGATAGCGGTAGATAGAAGAACATAATCTCAGTAGAGATCATCAAGTGGTTGGCTATGTCGACGTCACCACACCCACAACCGCACACCATCGGATGGCTCCGCCAAGGGAGGGATCTCCACGTCATTCAACAGTGTTTCTTGGCCTATGAAATCAAGCCCTTCAAATATGATGTATTGTGTGATGTCGCCCCCCTTGAAGTTTGTGATGTTATTTTGGGCCAACCTTATTTATGGAAACATCATGCTATATATGAGTCTATGCCTCGTAGTGTTATTATTACTTTGGACAAGAGATTATATAGGATACCATAGGTAGTCCCATCTATCGCCATTTCCTTGATATCTGCCAAGCAATGCAGGAAGGTCATCTCTCAGACTGATAATTTTGTCTTCTTTGTGATTCGTGCTCAAAGTGAGCAGAAGATTGCAACCACATCCATGGCCTCCATGACAGATCTCTCCATGTAGTAGAAGTAAATGGATAAGGTCATGGAAGAATACAAAGACATCTTCTCCTTACCCACTGGGGTACCTCTACATTGTCAAGTCAAACACTTAGTCGATCTGACCCCTGACGAATCGCTACCCAATGGGCTAGTCTATTTTCGTTCTCTGTCAGAAAATGAGGAAGTCAAGTGCCAAATCTAATAGATGCTGGAAAAGGCGCACATATTCCCAAGATCATCACCTTGTGGAAGCCCAATCATGCTTTTGTAGAAGAAAGATGGGTCTTGACGACTCTGCATCGATTACCGAGCCCTAAATAAAATCACAGTCAGGTACTGGTACCCGATTCCCTGAATTGACAATCTCCTTGACCAGCTCAAGGGGGGAAAATACTTCAGTAACATTGATCCAAAGTCCGGCTAGCACCAGGTCCCAATAGAGCAGACCGATGTATAGAAGACTGACTTCAAGTCCAAAGAAGGTCTTTTTGAATGGTTGGTCATGCCCTTTGTCTTGACAAATGCCCCAACAAATTTCATGAGGACGAGGGATGATATCTTCTGTCCTTTCACCAATTATTTTGTGGTGGTGTATTTGGATGACATCCTCATCTTAAAAAATAATTGGGTGGAACACTTGTAGCACATTCAACATGTTCTTCACAGTCTGCAACAACACAAGCTATATGCAAATTTGGAAAAATGCTCCTTTGGCATGAATACCTAGGATGAGCATGGGGTGCATGTTGATCCAACCAAGATCCATGTCATCCATGACTGGACAACCCCGACCACACTCAATGAGATTCATAACTACTTAGGCCTTGCCAATTTCCATCACAGGTTCATGTTGGGATTCTCCCACATTGCATGGGGCCTTAGCCAAGTTACTAGAGGTAGTGGAAAGGAAAACAATGTGTGGGGATAGTCGCAACAGAAAGCATTCAATGATTTGAAGCAATGCTTGTGCTCATCCCCAATGCTCTCATTATCGGACTTGAAACAACCTTTTTAGATTGAGATAGATGCTTCAAACTATGTTGTGGGCACAATTCTCACTCAACATGGACATCTTGTGGCCTATCATAGTGAGACATTATCATATAATATCCGTAAATACCCCACTTATGACAAAGAAATGTACTCCATTGTACAAGTCTGCCGCTAGTGGAGGCATTACATTCTCAGGAAGGAGACAATCATCCACACTAATCATAAGCCTATGCAGTTAATGCAGACACAAGGAAAATTGCAGAATGACCGCTATTAGATGTGGTCCACATACTTGCAGCAGTTCCATATCAACATCAAGTATAAGACATGGAGCACCAACCACATCGCTGACTACCTTAGCCGACCTCCGGTTGTCGCACTAACCACGGTGTTGCATGTTGACGTCGATGGGCTAGAGAGTCCCCAACACCAACATCTCAACCTCCCGTGGGGCTAGGAGGGAAGAGACGGGAATGTCACCCTAGGTTTAAAGCCCCAATAAGAAAACACATTGAACTCCAGACTAAATCTCCTCTAACCTACAGTCTAAGCGTGAATCCCTTTGCCTTGTATTTTTACTTTTTAACAATATTTTATTTTTATTCTTTTCTATGTGAATTTATACATTTGTAATAACAAAATTAAATCTTAGAAGAATGCAAACAATAAGATTGAAATTGAAATGCTTTTTTAAGATTGTATTTATTTTAGCAAGAAATAACTAAAGCAAAACTTAATAAAAAGGCAGGGGAAGTTAGTGCTAAAGGGATTAATTAAAAGAGGAACTTATTAAACACGAGATTGATTTAAGAACCACCAAAACTAATTATAAAACAATGCAATGAATGGATATTTTAGTTTTTTTTAGTCAAAATATGAGAAATGATAAAAGAAAAATAAAACAAATGAATAAAGGAAATAAGAAAAACTTTTACCTATAAATAAAAATAAAAACGAGAGGAGATTATGTACATCATATTACAAAAGTCATAGTTCATTAGTTCTTTTGATTTTTTTTTTTTTTTTTTGGAATTTCAAGTATTGAATTAATAAAGATGAAGAACGCTAAGATTTAAATAGAAAACAAATAAGAAACAATTTTAGAGCGTAAAGGATTTTGATCTCTAATTAAAATTTCTCCTCATACATTTCTTGGAGTTTCGGAATTTACAAATCTCTGCGTAGACTTAGGCCATGTATTTAGTCTTTAGCCATCCTAGAACAAGGTTACAATAGAAATAACAAGAGTGAAATAAAGAATAAAGATGAGCCAAAATGGAATGGAGCAATGGTGGTGATAACACAAGGAGAAAACATGCATATCAGAAACTGATTAGCGTTGAAATAAACTCATTCTTAAATACAACACACTGACAAGAAATCATTTCACCTTATGAAAACTAGCAAAGGTCATCCTCGCATCATCCATTCGCTGCTTCGTAAGACTCCCTACTGCCAACAATCCTGTCAATCCTTGCTGAAAGTAGAGGATGAATGATGAATTAAAAAGGAAAAGCCTCATTGCACTCCAAGCATACCCCTCAACTATTTTCTCTCCTAAAATATTTCCCTCTCCTACTGGCTGTAGGCTGCCTATTTTATATCCTTGGATGGACAGTTTGAGTGGTTAGCTCCAATCGATTAACGATTAGGGTTGGTTGAAGTGAACTAACTAAAATGCTTTTCTTTCATTTGATAAATAAAACATACCGTGAAGTAAGCAAAATTCTTTCCCAAATTCAATTGAGAATTTAATCTAAAATATTAAAATAATTTGTTAATATATATCCTGAGCCATATATATTCTTTAGAAACAATCCCTGATGCTTTTGATTGTACTGTGTAAAGGCTCTTTTAACCTCTTCATTTTTTCTAGTCTTTAAGTAAGCTCTGTAATAATATCCCTTGCACAAAACTTCCCTGACAACACTATGAGCAATTCATTCTTGTGAAGGTGCAGATACAAACTCCATCATTGATTGATTTGGATCATCAATATTCTTTGTATAAACGATCTTTGTATCCATATATTGAAATGTGCATTGATGGTTTTGACTGACAGACTTAGGAAACACTTGAATAAGCGTGGAATGAACAGTGCCCCTGACTGTTTTATTCTCTGTCATTTCCATTTATGAACACACCGACAACTCAATTCAAGGAAGATCGAAATGTTGTTTGGCTGCCATAATCATCATTAAACTTTTGGTATTCTATTTTCCCTTCCGAGAGATCCATGGGTACTTATGGAAGTGTTAGTGCTGAGAGTCACCCTCAGACTGCTAGAGGATAATCCCAACACCCATCAAAATGTAAATGGATAAAAATGGTTTGAGTAGGTGGATCAACAAGACTTTAAAGAAAGGAAAAGACAACAAATATCACTGCATATCAGTGATGGACCATTGGGCTATGGAGTCATAAACAATCTACTCATTGAAGGAATTTAAGCTCCCTATCAGACAAAAGATTTGTATAGTGATGAATAGAAGAATAAGAGAATTAACATAAAGACAAATATTCGCTAAGCAGAGATCCTCTCTACAAAGAGAATTTAGATTTGTCTGAACAGTAAACAATGATAAATAGGCAAGCTTACAACAGATCCTCTACTGCATCAAGAATCTATCAATCAAAGGCAAATTTTAATCCTTAAAATCAACAATATGTTCAAACAAGATGAAGAATAGAACATCGAACATAGAACATAGAATACAAATCTGATGAAACAACTCATATGAATCTTCAATAACATACAATTTATAACCACATGCCCCTTCAACTTACAAACTGAAATATACAGTCATAAACATTTCTGAAAACCTCCTCCAATCTTGGGTCGAACCCCCTTTATCATTCATCTGATGTATTTATAATGAAAACCACAGACCACCGCTAGGAGTGTGAGTTGGCCTTCCTATCCTAGGATTATCCAGTGCCGTGTGTCTTCTCTTGTCTGTCATGTTCCTTATGTCAGAAGAAAACTATGATAAGTATGGGCCTTCAGGAAAACCTACCCTCTGTGGTACTTTAGGTTGACATTTTTCTGTCTCTTCGACCAGACCTTCCATGCTTCCATTTAAGGGGTAGTCAATTTTTCAACCATCAATCCTTCTTTCATTAACTGATTTATCCTTGGGATCAGGATGAGGCTTAACACCTAGTTTGTTGCCACACACTACTCTAGGATTGGGCCCTATATAAGCATGCGATTGCAGAAGTTTCCAAGGGAGGTTTGGATCCACATCGCTTCGACCCCCACAACCCACCACCAAATGCCATGTACCTCTTTATCTATACCATGGTTTTGATTGTGGGACCACTCTAAGATTTTAGCATTCGAGCACTTTATGTCTTCACGATGAAGTGTGGCTGTCGATCTTGTCTCAATCCACGATCTGGGAACACCCTGCTTTTGTTTCCATACACTGCTCTCGGATAAACCCTACATCAACACGTGATTGTGAAAGTTATCAAGGGCGGTTTGGTTCTACACCACTTCGACCACTTCAATCCACCACCAACTTCCATGTACATATTTCACTATACCATGGTTTTGATTGTGGGACCGCTACAGAATTTTAACGTTCGAGCATGTTTTGTCCCCTCAATGAAGTGTGGTCGTCGATCTGTTACAATTTGCGATCTGGGTAACCCTGCTAGTTTAGTGCCCCCGCTAAAATTTATCCATTTTCCAACTCCAGAATCATTTTAACCATGTTTAGAGATGGAGCTAATTTTGGTGCTTTGTGTTGATTAAGGTTGATTGTCATTGATGTCAACCCTTGAAGAAATCCCTGTAGAAAAAAGATTTGAGTAATGGACCCAATATTGTTTGATGTAAATATGACTCATTATTGTTTTGTCATGGTTGATAAGAAGTAAATATGGATGAACTCCAAAGTGGTCCCCTTATGGTGAAATCCCTCATGAGAAGACGTTTTGTGGAGTAAGGGAACCCATGCTTAATTGTGGAATAATGAGATGAAGGAAAGTGAATTTGTCAGGGAAAATATCCTATATGGATAGTGCTTGTCATGTCATTTCTGGTGGTA
>SNQJ01S0091461.1:2219-32720 GCA_010110895.2 Picea sitchensis | reverse complement strand
TTTCTATCTCTAGCCAATGTTCCATATGTCTTTGGTAACTATGTCATGGTTCTCTCTTTGCTTGAATGCATTATATATGCACTTGAAACTAGTTTGTGTTGGTCAACATTGTGTCATGTAATTATTCCCTTAGAGATATGGTAGTCATGATGACCAATAGCATTCTTTTACTATAGAACCTACAAAGTGGATTATCTCCTTGGCCACATCTCCCATGGTTCATGTATTTGAATAATGTGATCTAGCTACGCACAATATGAAAGAGAATATTGATTGGTACTGAAAGCTCATGAAATTCACTTATATCACACAAGAATCCCATGAAGAGAGAAAAATATCAATTCCTACCATTCTATTGGCCAAACACCATAGTAATGATAAAGATAAATGGTTAAAAACCCAGTTGAGATTCTACTATTAAACTAGCAGAGAACCTTGATATGAGACCACTCAGTTCCTAAGAAATAAGACTATGCATTTGTGTTATTGAATGACTGATATCATATATAATAGGTTGCATGTATGCTTGAGTACTTCGCCTAGCTTTGATATACACACTAAGTGAAGACATGAATCTTTGCTACGTATTACTAAATTATGATAATGAAGTGTGAATAATTTTTAGTTTCATTTGTCAAGGATAACTGAAAATCAATGTGTAGTAGGTCCCAAAGAATCTTCTATCGTGAGAAATTAAATGCTCACACATGCATACATCTAAAAAAACTCATCTATTGGGCCAAGAGGATAATAGGATGAGGTTCACTTCCTTAAAATATTACATCAACGATCTAGGTTGAAGTCTTGGTCTTAAGGCCTAATGGATTTGAGACAAAATAATTTTCATTTGGTGTAGATATGTTATACCTTAGGTGTTTCTCCACTTCCCATGATTATCCATAGCCTTGATGGAGTCACCATGACATCATATACCATTCTTTGTTACTAGCGAGCATCTATATCCTTAACAAAGATATATGCATGTCCCCTTCATTAAATGTACTTTCTTTCTAGATCCTTCCCTTTGGATTTTATATATGCTTTAGTAATTGGTAGTTGGGGAAAGCAATGGCCTTTACAAGCTTGATAGGGGATGATTTCCCAACTATTGGGATTTATTTAATGGTTTGCTTCTCTTCATTATTAAAGTTATTCTGTTTTGATTTTTATCCCATGGATTTGTAACTTTTCTAATCCAGATTTAGGAGCGAAATGAACTGATTAACAGACTGAATACAATAAACACAAAGATATGAAGAACAAAAAAGATATCCAGTGAACAATATCTTATGTTGAATAAATGAAATAGGCTGAAACTGTAAAACTGCAGAACTGAAACACTTGCTCAAATGGTGGTAGCTATCTTTGAGAAGAGATGTGGTTGCTATGTGCATTTGTATGAGAAGAATGATTATAATGAGGCTGTAGAGGTCTTTTTGATATTACTCATGAATTCCAAAACCCTATACATCCAAAAACCTAACCCTAGGAGGTGAAACGCTAAAAGTCATGTGGTTCCCTATGGGTAAGTTGGTACCTCAACTTCTTGGGGTTGTAACTTTTGCATATGACCTCCATTTTAGGTGTGTGATAGCCCATTGGAAAGGTCTTTTAGAGAACTACACATTACTCCATTAAAATTTGAATCCATCTATAGTTTGACTATGGCGAGCCAAAAAAAAACATTGTTTAACGCTCCAAAATGGACCTGGAAGTACAACAAGATGTGTTGACATGAAAACATACAAAATAAGCCAGTTATATTAGGTGAGAGGCCACCAGTATCCACCCAGAATATGTGTAGGGTTTCAGACAACCCTAGAAGTGTAGAACCCACAATTACAAATAAGTACAGAATAACGTGTTGAACTAAAAATGGACAAGAGGAGCCAGTTAGAATAGGTGAGTGGCTACCAATATCCACCTAGATCAATGCTCCCCCCTTAGGAAGCAATGGTTTCCATTGCGTTGAGTTCCCCCATCAGGTGAGGAAAATTTTGTTGGATTTGGCCTCAAGTGAGCCACTTTCCTTGGTGTAGGAGTTGCCCTACCTTGACAACCCGATAAAGCTGGATTATTTGTTGGAGAGTGCCCTTGACCTGTGTGTCCACTATCTGATGAGTTGATGCTTGTTCCATGCAGTCAGGGTTGAGATCTATGGGTGTCAATTGTTCTACGATCTCTGAGGTGTCCAATAATGGTAGAAAATATGGCCAAAGGAGGTCCACATTGAAAACTGGGTGCACTAGTCCAAGGAAGGGTGGAGTGTTGAGCTCAAAAGCATTGCTACCCACAACCTTGGTGATAGTGTAATTCCCATAGCGAAGTGGGTGGAGCTTCCTATGGGGCCATGTGAGATGCTCCTTTTGCAAATGTAACCAGACTTTGTCTCCAACTTGAAACTGGTGCAGTACCCTGTGTTAATCATGGTGTTGCTTGTACTTAGCATTGGATTTTTGCAAAATCTCCTGGACCTGTTGGTGGATGTGCTAAATCCTCTCAATGAATCTGGTGGCTTTGTCGGTCTCATACTAAACATGGGAAGAGTATTTATGTGTGGTGGAAAGAGGTAGTGCAACATCAATGGGACCCAAGGATTGGAATCCCAGCCCCACCTGAAATGGGCTATGGTCGGTGGAGCTATAGAGAGCCATGTTGTAACTGTGTTGAACATAGGGGATACTCTCATCCCATGTACGTGGATTCTTAGAGTTGTACATGTGCACGATGTGGAAAATCATCCGATTGACGACCTCTATTTGGTCATCTGTTTGGGGGTGGAAAGCAGTGGATTTAGTGAACTTGTTGTCCAATAGTGACCAGAGACTCGACCA
Source organism: Picea sitchensis (assembly GCA_010110895.2). Classification (NCBI taxonomy): domain Eukaryota; kingdom Viridiplantae; phylum Streptophyta; class Pinopsida; order Pinales; family Pinaceae; genus Picea; species Picea sitchensis. Next base: position 29,886 of record SNQJ01S0091461.1, on the reverse strand, counting down.
AAATGTGTTGAGGAACCTGTTGTGTCGGTCGGAGATGATGGTCTATGGTATCCCAAAATGGACCCACACTCGTTCGAAGAAGAGCTTGGAAGTATCTGCCGCTATGATATTCTTCTTGTAGATTGTGAGGATGGCCATCTTCAAAAATCAATCAACAACCACAAATATGCAGTCATTGCCTTGCTTGGTGGACGGAAGTCCATACATGTAATCCATTGAGATGGATTACCAAGGCTTCTCGGGAGTAGGAAGAGGGGTGTATAAGCCTTTGTTATTGATGGTTGGCTTGGAAATGGCATAGGCAGTGCAATATCTAATATACTTGCTGATGTCCTGTCGAAGTTTTGGCCAATAATTTTTTTTCTTAAGAACGACCATAGTTTTCTCCACGCGAAACTGTCCTGCCATTTGATTGTAGTGGGATTCCCAAATAATATTTGCATGCTCACTTGTAGGAACACAAAGATGGCCCATATGGCATAATAGTCTGTCTTGAATGTGAAAATTGGTGACAGTCGTGCATGTACCCAAGAGCCGATAGGTGGTGGCGAAGTCTATATCTTACTGATAAAGTTGGGGCCACTCAGATGCCTCATGTCCAAAGGAATGGAGCACAATGGTGAGTGAAACCATGGGAGGTCGATTGAGGCAGTCAGTGACATGATTTGAGATCCCTGTCTTATACTTGATGTTGAGATGGAACTGTTACAGGTAGCTGAACCACTTCTTATGGTGGTCGTTCTGCAATTTCCCCTATGTCTGTATGAACTGCAGAGGCTTGTGATCAGTGTGGATGATCGTCTCCTTTCCCAAAATGTGATGTTTCCATTAACGATAGGCTTGTACAATGGAATACATTTCCTTGTCATAGGTGGGGTATTTCCAGAAAGTATCGGAGAGTGTCTCACTATGGTATGCCACCGGATGACCATGATGAGTGAGAATTGAGCCTACAACATAGTCAAATGCATGAGTCTCAATCTCGAATGATTGTTGTATATCAAGAAAGGAGAGTATTGGCGCTGAGCACAAGCGATGCTTTAGATCATTGAATGCTCGTTGTTGTTCCTACCCCCAAATGAAATTTTCCCTGCCACCTCCCTTGGTCACCTAGCTGAGGGCCCATGCAATATGGGAGAATCCCAGCACAAACCGTTGGTAGAAGTTGGTAAGTCCCACGAAGCTCTGAATCTCGGTTAGTGTGGTCGGGGCTGGCCAGTCACAAATGACTTGGATCTTAGTTGGATCAACATGTACCCCATGCTCATCAACAATGTAGCCAAAGTATTGGACCCTATTCATTCCAAAAGAGCATTTTTCCAAGTTGGCATATAGCTTGTGTTGTCACAGAGTGCTCAAAACCTATTGAATATGCCGCATGTGGTTCTCCCAAGTTCTATTGAAGAAGAGGATGTCATCCAAATATACCACCACAAAAGAGTTGGTGAAGGGTCTCAATAAATAATCCATCAACCTCATGAAAGTGATCGGTGCATTTATTAAGCCAAAGGGCATGACCATCCATTCGAAGAGTCCGTCTTTAGATTTGAAGGTTGTCTTCCATACATCAGTTTGTTCGATGGGAACCTGGTGGTAGCCGGACTTTAGTTCAATCTTGTTGAATAATTTTTCCCTCTTGAGTTGGTCAAGAAGGTCATCAATCCTGGGAATTGGGTATCGGTTTCTAACAGTGATTTTGTTTAAGGCTATGTAATCAATGCATTGTCGTGAAGTCCCATCCTTCTTCTACACTAGTACAATTGGGATTCTGCAAGGGGGGGAGTTGGGTCTTATGTGCCTCTTTTGAAGAATCCTTTGATCTAACGCCTGATTTCGTCATTTTCCATCAGTGAGCGATGATAGGTTGGTCCATTAAGTAGAGGTGCATCGGGGGTCAAATCAATTGGATGCTTGACTTGGTAGTGCGTCGGTACCCTTGTGGGTGAGGAGAAGATGTCTCTGTATTCTTCCATGATCCTGTCTACTTGCTTCTACTACAAAGAGAGGCTCTTTGTAGAGGCCACGGATGTGGCAATGAACTTCTTCTTACTGTGAGCACGGATCACAAAGAAGGTGAACTTCTTGGTCTGTGAAATGACCTTACTGTATTTCTTAGTAGAGATTAAAGAAATAGGGGTAGGCGATGCTATCTCAGGTATCATGTACAATTGTCTACCCAAAGTAATAATAACACTACGAGGTCTAGACTCATACACAACATGACGCTTCCACAAATATGGTTGTCCTAAAATAAAATCACAAACTTCAAGAAGATCAATATCACACAATACCTCATCTTTGAAAGGCTTGATGTCGTAGGTCAGATGAGATTGTTGGCTGGCACATAGATCTCTTCCTTAGAGAAGCCAACAAATGGTGTAGGGCTATGGGTGTGGTGTTGTTGGCAGGTCCAACCACTTGACGACCTATGCTGAAATCAAGTTCTTATGACTGTTGATATCGAAAATGAAATGAAGCGGAGCCCCCTTTACCCACATCTATGAGTGAAAGAGGTGTTCCCCTTCCTCTGGTTCTTCTAGTTCGCTTGGCCGAACTTTGGTGGTAGAGATAGTGGCACTGGATTCATCATCGATAATCTACTTCCCTCCTTCGAGATTTGATTTGGAATCAGAATCGACCTTTGACTTGAAAGCCTTTAGCTCAACCATGAGTGACTTCTTGGAGCAACATTCTTCAATGTTGTGCCAAGGTATTTTATGGTACTCACACCATTTTACTGTGTCCTTCTTCGTCTTCTCATTACCCTTCTTATGTTGCGGCTTGGACTGGTTGTCATGAGAGTGGCCCTCTTTGCTTTGCCCCTTTCTATGTGGGTTGGGGCTGCCTTTTCCTTGCTTCGGCTATGAGGAGTTTGCAGATCCAAACTCTCGCCTCTTCTTCTTAAATTTATGCTTGATCTTAACAGTGTATCTATAAGTCGTACCCAATGAGGTGATGTCTAGAAAATCCATTTCTATTTGAATGTATCTATGAAAACATTTGCGGTATTTGAGCACCAGATGTCACTCAGAGTCTTTGATACCCAATTTGGTGTGCAGGGTATGGAAAATATTAGTAAAATACGGTATTGTCTAGTCCCTTTTCCCTACGCAGGGTGGTCCATCTGGTGTACTAGTCCTCGTAGCTTCCAATAGGGTAGTATTTTTCTTTAATGGCATCCTGGAAGGAATCCCATGTAGGGGAAATCACAAATATTGAAGATTCCTCTACGGTACTTTACTCAAAGTAAGTATCCCACCAGTATTTAACATGGGGGACGACCTTGAGGAGTGCAAAAGTAATATTTTCCTTGTCGAAAAAATTGTGGAACGAAAAATACCCTTCAAGCAAATTCAACCATTTATTTACAACACCCGCATCTATCGGTCCTTCAAATAATGGAATATCAAAATTTACCTATACCTTGAAGGGGGTTGCATGGACGCTTGATGAAGATGCTTCTCTTGTGGGCATACGTCGAAGGATTTGCGCAAAGTTGTCCATCATTTCGTTCCTTTGTCGTGCGAGGGCTTCCTCGAGCAACATTTTAATAGGATCTCTTGCTCCATCATCTTTCTTTATTTCCCGCATGGGTTTTTTTTGGGCTCGGTGCAGACGATCTTGCAACAACTCGATTGTTTCAAGTCCCAACTTCTTGTACCCAAATCTTGTCGAGGACATGCACGAAGAAAAATAAATGAAGAGAAGACCACTTTGATACCATTGATCCAGATTTAGGAGCGAAACAAACTCATTAACAGACTGAATAAAATAAACACAGAGATATGAAGAACAATACATATATCTAGTGAAAAATATCTTCTATTGAATAAATGAAATAGGATGAAACTGTAAAACTGCATAACTGAAACACTTGTTCAAATGGTGGTAGCTATCTCTAAGAAGAGATGTGGCTACTACGTGCATCCATATGAGCATAATTATTAGAATGAGGCTCTAAAGGCCTTTTTAATATTACTCATGAATTCCAAAACCCTAGACATCCAAAAACCTAACCCTAGGAGGTGAAATGCCAAATATCATGTGGGCCCCTATGGGTAAGTTGGTACCTTAACTTCCCAAGGTCGTAAATTTTGCATACGACCTCTGGTTTAGGCGCGTGATATCCTGTTGGAAAGGTATTTCAAAGAACTACACATTACGCCATCAAACTCTAACTTCGTCTATAGTTTGACTGGAAATCCAAAAAAAAATTATTTAGGGCTCCAAAACAGCCCTGGAAGTACAACAAGATGTGTTGACATGAAAACATACAAAATAAGCCAGTTGGATTAGGTGAGAGGCCACCGATATCCACCTGGAAGATGTGTAGGGATTCAAACATCCCCAGAAGTGTAGAACCCACAATTACAAAGAAGTACAGAAGAATGTGTTGAACTAAAAATGGACAAGAGGAGCCAGTTGGAATAGGTGGGTGGCCACCAATATCCACCTGGATCATTTTCACCCTTCACATGACTAATTGATCTAGTATGTGGATGAATTCATGTGGGATTCCTTAACACATCAAACTTGTTTATCAATCGTGATGCAAAGATAACTAGTGATTAGTCACTATGGAAGATCAGAGACCAACCACTTACACATCATTTCTGTAAATTCCTTTTTTTAATTTAATATCATCTTTAATTCAAGCTTATTATTAATTGGGAATAATCATGCATAATTTTCTAGAATTATTCCATGTTCTCAATGTTGTCATTGTGAGATGAAGGCTGAAAAACACACATATAGTGAGCCATATTTGGTGTACCAAATTCATATTGATATATACCCATATCATCTTTAGGGAAAATAAAATTTTCAAAACAAACCTAAAGCAAGTATTAAATGTAGATGTCAAGTAGGATATGTGTTGCAAGATTAAAAGAAAGAAACGCATTTGAAACACGATGCAGAGCTTGAAAAGAAAATCACTCATCAAGTGCAAAGCTAAAACATGTTGCCAAGATAAAAATATATAATAAAAAAATGCAAAACATTGCATAGCAATTTCCATCTAGTGCACATCTTGGGAAAAGCAAATGTTAATGCACCCCCTAAAATGGTTCATTGCAAGGAAATCTTACAAATGCAAGCAACTTGTCTAGAAGGGTTTCAAAGCTTGGCTAAAATGTCCCTATTTTCAGTGCTCATTGCTTAACTTTTAGCATTCGAGCTTTATATTTGAGGTTTGATTGATGGACTAGGGTTGAATACCAAGTTCTTTGATAAATATTGAATACATAACAATGTTACATACTCCTATGTTTCTTGTTCAAAAAAATTGTCTCTAAATTCATTTCTACAACTCAATAGCTTCAATGATATAGATGCTCCAAAATCATATGGGACTGATATGACAATGAAAATATGGTGAGACTAGGCCCCATCTATTTGAGAAGCTACATGATCAATGAGAAACTCTATGCCTCCAAACATCTTGACATTCTTGGTGAATTGGGCTCGGGGAGATAGTATGATGGACTAAAAATATTAACTTGAAAAGCATATTCCCCGCCTTTGCACTTGAAATGTGTCTTCCATAATTCCCCATTGTATTCCAGTCATATAGTATCATCATAGTTTGATATTACCTCAACTTTGTAGATTTTTCCAAAATTTGGAATCCTCCAAGAACACAAAACCTATCTGCTAGAAGTTATCCTTCTTTTGATAGGAGAAGTGCATCAATGCTATGCCTCTTTTTAAACATGGTTCACTTAATAAAAATCATAATCATAGTCGCTTCTTGTGGTTTCTCCATGTAAATGCATGCCTATGGATTCAAACTCTATTTTTTTTTTTTTTATCTCTAAGCATTAGTTTTGAAAAAACTATATTATTTTCAAACCTCAAACACCATGTTTTTGGGCATTACTCCATGAAATATTGATCGTAAGGAAATATCATGGAAATCACAACAATAGAAATTAAAAGACAATTCAATGGTATTTCCATAATTACCAATTATGTCTATGGGCTCTTCATACATACCACACTTCAAATCGTTTGTTAATATGCATGACACAATCTGTGTTTGCAAAATTTGTGACTCATGTTTTCTTAAGGCTCTTCATCTTACTAATTATTAACTAAGTGTAGGCATAGAGAGTATTCATTGAAATTTTGAAATCAATGAAGTTAAACATCCAATATCCTTTTTAATCTTCTTTGAAAAATACACGATCAATCTTTCCACAAGTTATTCATGGGCACATGCATAACCATGGCCTTGAAACCACTCTTAAATTCCAACTCATTTTTTCAAAGCAACATCTATTTACCTTGAATCCTTATCCTTTGCTAAGTTCTTTCCTTCTGATTTGAGTAATGGAATTGTCAATATCTATGGAAAGTGAATGTTAATGCAATTCTATGGTACAATTCAATATTAGCTTTCAAACCCTTCTATTTTCTCAACTCTTCATGATTTATTGAAGAAGATTCAAAATGTCAATGGAAGAGCTCAATATAGGAATTTATGGCTTGAGTTGTATAGAAACTTCAACCTCTTAGAATTAAAATGCCATAAAGGGAGATTTCAAAATAATCTTACATTTCTACTAGTAGAGCATATAGTTCAACAATACTTACCTTGTTCAAACTTGGTGAGCCCATCTTTCGAAAAATGTGAATGAAATCTAACTCCCTAGGGTTAAGGTAAGCTAGAAAACTAGATATTGTGATGAACCATATCTAAGAAACGTCAATGACCATCATAAATGTAAGCTCCCAATTTGTCAACTCCAACAAACAAAGTAGATCATTCAATAAAATTCTCAATGTAACACCCCATTTTCCCCCATGACTATAAAAATGTTTAAGACTTCATGTATTGTGGTTAATGNCGTCAATGACCATCATAAATGTAAGCTCCCAATTTGTCAACTCCAACAAACAAAGTAGATCATTCAATAAAATTCTCAATGTAACACCCCATTTTCCCCCATGACTATAAAAATGTTTAAGACTTCATGTATTGTGGTTAATGAAGAATATAATTGTGTTTATGTTAATAAAAAAACGATACCTTTTATTGAGAAGGAAGACTTATAGTATTGGCCATGATACCACAAGTGGGACTAGTGAGGTGGAATTGAGAAGTTTTAATGAAGAAATTAGGAAGTTCACTCAACACTCCAGCATGCACCTGCATGAATTGAATGCATAAGCCTGTCCAAAATTACCCTATTTAACGTGACCAGAAGGAACCTATTAAATGGCATGAATAATGGTAGTTGGAGAAGTTATAATTGCCTCCAGAATGGTACTACGAAGAGTGAAAGGTCAACTGCATTGTTAGCCAGAAGTACACAACAGAGTTACCCCTTCGATTCAAGAGTTATGACCCCTGGGAGCTTACTTGTGGCATAAAACTAGTGGGGATCCTGAGGAGAAAAAGAATGTTGCGACACAAGAGAAGGAATAAGGAGGAAGAGGGGAAAAAAAAGGAGAGATGCACAACACACACATAGGAACACCCACTAGGTAAAATTCTTGCCTAGAACCGAGCTATAGACTCCAGGAAAAGAAAAATTTAGATGGTGATGCGGGTGAGTACAAAAATCTCACACGCGTAATTTTAAGTAGCATAGAATATATGGGAAGTTTTCCTGAGGAAAATAGGAAACTTGCCCAAAAATTTGAATGGTCGCCCTAGAACAGAGAAGACCCATATCCAGACTGGAGTGAAAAAATGCCACGACTTGGTTCTTACTAGAAAGAAACTGACATTGGTAAGATGAGGTCGTTGAGGGAATGTGTAGCAAAGAAGGGACTCCCTTGTGCAGAGGAAATTTAATGGGGAAGGTGCTTGATAAACTCGTGGAGGTATTGAGCTTAGTGGAAAAATGGAAACTTTTGGTGTTGCCAATGAAGTGAAGGAGAGTAACCTTCCTGATCTATTCCTTCAATTGTTGAGTCAACTATGAGAGTCCCTTGGTGGTATCATGGCCTGACACGGGGGTGGCATGTTGTTGAAAGGAAAAGTGAAGCATAGCCCATAGTTAGGTGGAAAGAAATTTCCCCTTAGTTAGTTGACTAGTTGAAAACATCATTGACTAGATAAATGTTTTACTAAAATGCCTCTTGAATGTTTATTGATGGTTGTAAGTCGTATTATGTTCATGTTAATAGTTTGAACATAACGAATGAATGTTAATTCTAATTTGAATGAAGTGTTGTAATGTTCCCTTAAGGAAATAATGAATTAACTATAATGTTAGTGTAAGGAAGTCTTGAGGAGGCCAAAAATCTTGTGTTTTTCCCTTGCTTTTGAATGGAAAGCTTGCAGGATATAAAATCTTTGATTGGGTGTCTAGGAGGTGGGCCCATTATTTACTAGAGGAGTGGTCTAAAAGCCTCGAAGGATCTGAGATAGTACCCTTGTGGGAATATGTATCAAAAGACCTTGGGACTGTTCAATCCATAAATATTTTCTTTAACTCGTTGAAATACATATTTAAACTAGAAGTAAATTGATAGTCGTTGATCCAAAGTGGAGGATCGATCTTGATCATTCCCTGAAGAACCAAGCATTTGACTTGTGACTTAACCGGTTCACGATGAAGCCAATAGATCACAGTTGGTCATTGTTCTGTTGAAGAAGAGTTCTTGGCTTAACCTTACCCTTGATAGATGCAAAGAGGAGTAATTGACCCGTCAAGCCACCAGATCTCCCAAGACTCGAACTATTATGTTCCTTCCCCGATTTCTCGATGCTCAATTGGGAAAGGTTCCAAGAAGGGTTTCAGTTTGTTTCATTTTCTTATGAGAGAACCGAAAAGGTTAAAGGTACAACTTGATGATTTTAGGATGATGTAATCAATCCAAGTGCCATTTAGGTTTTCTATAGGAGGTGGACAGGTGTTAGCATCCTAGTGGGGATGGAATGAGGAATGGACCCATGGTCTTTAAGCATTCGTGAGTGTAGGATAAATCAAAATCGTCAAATATTTGGGATGAGATATCTTGGCCATTGATTTCCTGGGTAAGATTAGGAGAGAGTCATTTCCCCAGTTAATTGGACCACCAAATGACCTAGAGACTTGAATGCAAGGACCTTCACGAAGATTGGGGTTTCAGTGCCCGGTGGGGTGAGGTTTTTGGTTGGGTTATGGTTCTAGGGACAGGAAAACTATTCCACCTACAACTAGGAAGGTTTTTGGTTGAGTTAGAGATGGGGAATCCCTTGGATATCGGTGCCTGATAGGCATGGAACCACCTCCAAGTCATGTCACTAGTTTGTGTGAACATGCTCACCATCCATCGGTCGAGGTGTTCCACGTTAGAGGGTTACATGTCTTGAAATGCCAATCCATGTTGGATGGTACGAGAGATGTGGAGCCACATAGGAATGGTGGGAGAAGGCTTGTAAATTTAATAAGGCCATAACTTTTGATTCTAAACTTGGATTATATCATAACCACAATCATTGGAAAGCTCTAGATGAGAAGGAATGGATCATGAGCTCATATTTGGATTTAGAAGTATAATAGAGAAAGGTGGTTTGAGGTAAATAAAAGAGGAAATTGGTACATCCCACCAACCTAAGAGAGCTTAAGGGGGTCGGGTGTGTTACAGAGTAGTATCAGAGAAGAGTTCAAACTCTAGGCTTGAATGGGTCACCGATAATGAATGATTTTGTAGTATTTTATATAATCAAATTATATACCTTATTTTTGGATGATTTCAATGTGCTAATGAGTACTAACAATGGTTTGAACATGATTGATAATAAGGAATGGAATCTTAGCTCAAATTTATCAAAGAAGACTAATGTTTGACAAGGCCAAGAATTTTAAGCCATTTTTTTTAACATTAGCTAATAGTATTTCATTGTTTCAGCATGTAGGATGTATTGAAAAGAAAGAAAATTGAAAGGTGTAGCATAGTATGGAGGACACCTTGCACTTTCAAGATGAAGAATATGATGGAAGGAGGGCTAGAGAAACCGCTCCAAATTTGGTAGCCACAATAAGAATTCTAAAGGTTGACAATGAAAGGATCATGGGAGCTCAGTTTGAGCAGGAAAGTTGAATGTAATGCTACTATAGAGTCTATCTGATATTTAGAAGCACTTTCAACAAGGTCCAACCGTTAGTAATGTAGGAATACAAGAATATTAGAAATTGAATATCCTTTTAGATGTTCAAAAGCATGGACCAGCTCACAATAACATGGGAAGAAGTTCTTCCAAGAAGAGGTATCAATATGCTAAGAGAAGTAGAGCTAGTGGAGACACTTCCATAGAGTCCTCTAGTGGGAAGTCCACTACAAAGGAATTTTCCAGCAATTACACTGGGTCAAGTGTTCCCGAGAATAAGAAAAAGAGTCAATCACAAAGTTCTCTGACAGAAAATTTCAAGAAGGCTAAGCCACCTACTTTTGATGGAGATATCAAGAAATGAGAAGAAGATGAGGCTTGGTTGTTGGGATTGAGGAATTATTTTTGAGTGCACAATTACTCAGAAAATACAAAGGAAAATATAGCCATTTTCAATCTAAATGGAGGAAATTCCATATGGTGGGAGGACCTCAAAGAAGTTAAGGGATTGAAGGAAAGAAACCTCACCTGGAAGCAGTTTGAGAAATATTTCAGGAAGGCTTGTCTATCCAAAAAGTACTATGATGGTAAGGTTAAAGAGTTCCATGAGCACAAGTTGGGGAAAATCACCATGGATACTTATGCCAAGAGTTTTTTTGAGTTGTTGAGGTATGTTCCCTACCTCAAGGATGAGAAGGCAATGATACAACATTTTCTTAGTGGATTACCATAGTCCTATCAGGATATGATTGAGTTTGATGAGCCTAAGACTTTGGATGATACCACTAGGAAGGCTAAGTGTCACTATGACCAATCCAAGCATATGCATGAGCCTCTTAAGGATTGGAAGAGAAAGGATAAGCCTATATTTTAGAGGAAGGGATTTAAACCATCCTAATATAAGAATATCAAGAAAGGATCTCAGTTCAGTCATCTGAGAAGAAGTATGCATCAAAAAAAATTTCCATCTCAGAGTGGAAATAGGCCAATAGAGCAAGTAAGCAAGAAAGTAGAGGAGCAAAAGAAAGAACATTTACAGTGTTGGGGTTGCAGAGAGGCACATATGTTGAGAGGTTGTCCTCACAGGAAGCATGACAAAAAAATGGTTTACCGTGTTCAAGAAGCTACTACAGTAAATGATGTGGCCAGGAGTGTGTCGAGGATAGATATAGTTGTCGAGAATATATGGGAAGACCATCAAGATTCTATGGTGGAGATGGAATTTATAATAATTTCCAAGAAGCCTATTTCTATTTTGATTAACCATGGTTCTAAACTTAGTTATGTTTCACCTCAAGTTATTGAAGCATGTGCCTTACAGAGAAAGAAGCATGGTTGGTTCAATTAGCCACATGGACTAAGAGAAAAGTAGCAGAGGTAATAGAAGCATGTTCATTTGAAATGAGTGGAATGCACACTCAAGAAGCCTTAAATATCCTACCCTTAGGATCATATGATGTGTTGATAGGTATAGAATGGTTCATTTCCCATAAGGAAATATTGAAATATTATAACAAGACTTGGAGTGTGAAGATGAAGAAGGTAACATGAGGGTGTTGCAATGCATTCAAAATCCAGTATTAGTTAGGAATATATCAGTGTTGCAGCTCAATAAATTTAGTAGAAAAGGGTGTCCCTTGTATGCCATACAAGTGCTCAATGCAACAAAGAGTAAAGAGATTAATATTGAGGATCACCCAATGATGTGGAATTTCATAGATGTGTTTCCAGAGGAGATACTCAAACTTCCTCCTAAGCGAGATATCGATTTCTCAATAGATCTTGTACCCGGAGTAGTATCACCATCAAAATTACCCTATAGAATGAGTACACTAAAGCTAGCAGAGTTAAAAGTGCAATTAAAAGAAATGATGGATAAAGGGTATATCGAGCCAAGTATATCCCCATGGGGAGAACCCACACTTTTTGTAAAGAATAAGGATGGTATATTGCGGTTGTGCATCGACTACCAACAGTTGAACAAGATGACCATCAAGAAAAAGTATTCATTGCCCATGATTGATGATCCTTTTTATCATCTTAGAGGAGCTACAATTTTCTCTAAAATTGACTTGAGATCTGGATATCACCAAGTTAGGATTAAGGATGAATACATTCACAAGAAAACTTTTAGGAAAAGGTATGGACACTACGAGTTTGTGGTGGTTTCCTTTGGGCTTACCAACTCACCAGCCACCTTCATGTGTTTGATTAATAATGTTCTCAACAAGTATTTGGATAATTTCATCTTGGTGTTTGTTGATGATAACCTAGTATATTCCAAGACCAAGGAAGAGAACAAAGAACATCTTAAGTTGGTATTACAAGTGTTGAGAGATCACCACCTATATGCCAAGTATAGAAAGTGTGATTTCTTCCAGAAAGAGATTCAATATTTGAGCCCCACAATCTCAATTAAGGGAGTGGCAGTAGATCCCGAGAAGATCAAGGAAATCATGGATTGGCCAGCCCCTCAGAATGTAAATGAGGTAATATCATTTATGGGATTGGATGGGTATTACAAAATGTTTATTAAGGTATTTTCCAATATTGGTTATCACATTGCCTGATTGTAGAGGAAAGGTAAAATTTTTGTATGGTCAACAAATTGTGACACCAACTTTCAACAGCTCAAAACATCTTTTGACCAATGCCCATGTTTTAGAGATTGTAGACCCTGAGAATGATTTCTTGGTTTGCATTGATGCTTGAAAGGAAGGAATCAATGGATTTCTTATGAAAGAAGGACGTGTGATTTTTTATGAATCAAGGAAGTTGAACAAGCATGCGTAGCGATATGTCACCCATGATTTGGAACTTGCAGTGATTGTGCATGCATTGAAGACATGGAGGCATTTCCTACTTGGGAGAATATTTGTCTCGATGACAGATCATTGTGGACTGAAATATTTTTTTGATCAAACATGATTGAATGCTAGAAAGGCCAAGTGGATGGAACTGACTAGCGTGTTTGATTTTGAGATCAAGCACATAAAAGGTAAATAAAACTGAGTGGTAGCTGCATTTAGCCGAAGTGTGTAGACAATGCACTTAGCAACAACAAGTGTAGGTGAGTCTGACATCAAGCATAGAATCAAAACTCTCTTGCAAAAAGACAAGTTTTTCAATCTAGTGAAGGAAAGTTTGTAGCAAGAGCCCAGTGAGAAGAAGTAAGAGGAATACCAGCTTACAACATATGAGCTATTGTTTTATAATAACAGGAAGTGATTGATTCAACAGATTTGAAGCACCTCATTATGGGTGAGTTTCAATGGAGGCCTTATGTGAGTCATCCTAGTTATCAGAAGATGGTAACAATAGTGAGACAGTTGTATTATTGGCTACGAATGAAGTGGTACATTATTGAGTATATTGCAAAGTGTTTGGAGTGTCAATTGGTCAAAGTTGAACACAAGCACCATGCAGGACTATTGCAACAATTGAAAATTCCAGAATGGAAGTGAGAGACCATCTCCATGGATTTAATCACAGGTTTTCCAAGAACAATTAAGCAACATGATGCAATCATGGTGGTGGTGGATAAGCTGGGTAAGGAAGCTCACTTCATCCCAATCAAATCTACTTTTAAAGATATAGATGTTGTTAATGTTTTTATGAAAGATATTTTTCAGGGTACATGGCATACCCAAGACTATCATTTCATATAGAGATGTGAAATTCACATCGAATTTCTGGAAATGCTTGTTTGCGGGCTTGGGAATGCAACTAGCATTCAACACGGCCTACCATCCTCAAACATATGGTTAGACCAAAAGGGTAAATAGAGTGTCGGAAGACATGTTAAGGATGCATGTCATGCATCAACCCAAACAATGGGAAGAATATCTACCCCTGGTAGAGTTTTCCTATAACAATGGTTATCAAGAATACTTGAAAATGAGCCCATTCGAGGCTTTGTATGGTAGGAAATGTAGAGTTTCAATTAGTTGGGACAATCCAGTGGATAGGATCACACTTGGACCAGACCTACTAAGGGAAATGGAGGAAGTAGTGATCATAATAAGGAAGAATTTAAAAGCAGTCTAGGATAAACAAAAAAGTTATGCATATAACAAAAGAACCCATAAGGAATTTAAGGTGTGAAATCATGTGTATCTCAGGGTGAAAGCCAAAAGGAGTTCCCTAAGAATGGTAACTTGTGCTAAGTTGGTCAACTTGGAGCTAATTAAAGCCTCAACAAAAACATTTAGTGATTTGTGTTGGAGATAGCAATCCACTTTGACAATCAATTATTAAAACAAGAAGTTATAGTATATTCATTTGAGAAAGGTATGGGATATGATAGACATTCCTAGATTTATTTGAGAGATTTTTTTAAGGCTGAGCAAGCATATTGAAATCACCATAAATCAACTATTATGTTAATACTATTTTAGATCCATCTACACATTCCAAAGGATCAAAAAAACAATTAAGATACAAATCTCTACATACTTAAAAAAAAAAAATCTTAAATTAAAATATATTTAAGCGGGTGTGTGTATATTAAGGCTTGGTATCATGTAACACACATTTGACATTGTAAATAGATAAAAACAAAGAAGAATACAAGTAGCAGATACAAACAAGAAATGGTGCTAAATAGAATTATATAAATTTTCTCATATTTCACTAATTAATATGATTTCATTTTTATACTATTATTTATGTATACATAAAATTTGTGAATAATTATTAATATTATTTTGCATTAAATGTATTATTATTATATTTTTAGTTAGGTAAGTCAACTTATGCTAAAATCAACATTATTACATTACAATATCTTAGGCTTGCTTTAAAACATTCAATAAAAGAATTAGAAAACTATAAAAAAAAATTCCATTTTCAAAGAAATACATATATGAATGAGTTGAACATTATAAAAATGGGATTGAGCGTTTTCTTCGCCTTCTTCCTCGCCATGTTATCAATGACGACGGTATGAAATTTTTTCCTCTACCTTCTCCCAAGAGTATAGTTAGGCCTTGCCTAGAAGTTGTTTTTTCAATCCAACCTACCAAAGTTCATTCTGGCCCCATTTAGTTGCTCTAGATTTATTTTGAAAATATGTGTCTTTTGCTAACTCTGCCTAAGATTCTAGTGTTAATTCATCTATGGTAGGTAAGACTTACCCATCATTTTCCTAGTCTAACATGGAAGGCTCATAGAGTTTCAAATTTTCCACATTTACTACTGAGTAAATGCACATATATGGAGGTAGACTAAGTATGTAGTAATTTTCACCTACTTTCTCCAACACTTCAAAAGGATCATACCATAACACCTTGATCTTCTTACCAAGGCCTTGTAGCCTTTCTTTGTTTAGATACAACCAGACTCAATCTCCCACCTTGAATGTCTTCTTAATTTTGTGCTAGTTATATCGTGTCTTCTTCTTTTCTTGTGACTTCTTCAATTTCTCTTTTACTTGCAAATGGATCTACGTAACCTTATCAATGATTTTTCCAACCTTCAATGCTTCTCCTATGTTATCTTCCCTTTCTCCTCCTTATTGTCCATATACAACATCTAAAGACAAAAAATCCAAATACAACCCAATGACCATTTTAGCAGATATGTACATGATAATTATAAAATGATAACAAACACAATGTTCACCATGTGCAAGGATTCTAGCATCTAGCATTGGGCAAACTTTTGGCAAAGGTTTGATGAGTGATAAAGTGTATTAAGACTAATTTCACCTTCAAGGTAATGCCTTGTGTTTTATGTTTTTACAGATATGCTTAAATATAGGTAATGCCCTATGTTTTATGTTTCTAGAAATATGGTTAAATATAAATGTTTAAATTTAATCATCAAAAAAATCACCAATCAATAAGAACTTCAATTTATATATCATGAAATTTAGAGAACTTCAATTTATATATCATCAAAAAAAATTCTATAAAATTCTATAATTTCATTTCAATTTCTTATTCTAAACAAATATTTATATTTTTTTTTTATAAAAATGATATTTATATAATTAAATATTTAGAAAAATAAATTTTCAAATTATAAAAATGATATTTATATAAATAAATATTAATAAAAAAATTATTAAATTATATTTATTTATCTCATAATTATATTTCTCCATTTAAATGAGCCGCATCAATAAATTCACATAGCTCTCTTTTACAAGCTACAATATAAGCAATGGTACATATTCATCTTCATTTTTATACTATAAATATGAAAAAAAAAACCTTTCAACCCAATACTTTGCATTATTTTCTCTCACATAAAGATAAAGATTTGATGGATAACATCAAGAACTAAATAACCTTGCTACATTAAAGAAATGAAAATCTGAAAATCATGAACTAAAACTCTCAACCAATGCATTTATGTACACCAAATAGAAAGACATCGATCGATCACGGAGAAAAATGCTTGAGATTTGGCCCCTCTTGCACCATCATGTTTTTTTTAAACCGACTTTTGTTACTCCCTCTTTGAAGCGAAAATCCTTTTTGACTTACTGCACCCAATCGACTTCACCATTAAGAATGCAACAAGGAACAACATGAGCTTTAACTGTAAGCATGTGCATTGTATCGTCCCTTGTTTGAATGAGCGGAAGCTCAACAAAAACAGCCTAATCACAATGACGACCATGGTGAAGGTCATGTCACCCTCGTCGGTCCACTATCATCCAGATGTTCAAATATCTAGGAAGCGCCCGACCCTCTACTTGAAAAACTATCGACCTTGTCTAAACGTTTAACCTTTTTATTGTTTTTGGGGTTTTTTTCTACTGTTTCATTCAAAATCTGGTCAGAAATTTAGAAAATTAGTTGAAATTGTAGATTTCAGTGATTGAGATTGTATACAAAATTGTGATTTCATCAAAAACCAATTACCGAACCAGATGATAATAACTGGTTTTTTTTTTTTTTTAAAGAACATAAAACATTTAAACTAAGCCTAAAACTATCACATATCACATAACGCCTAAAACTATCAAATAAAATAGCATAACTTCTTGTAATCGTGATCCTATATGATTTGCAATCGAGATCAAAAGGACGAACTGGAAAAAAACACAACAAGCATGAAAGAAAACAATAAGACACGGAAAATACCATATGTTTATTCATAAGAGAGGAGCACCCTCTTAATACTATGCAGGGTGATTTTTTCCTCTATAGCCACATGCAGTTACAAAAGAAGTTGTTTCTTTATTTCTGCCATGCCCTGCTCCACTAGACTGGTGAGGGTTGTTTACAAAGTGACTCACTGACCAAAAGCTAACATACTAATTATTATTCAGTATGCCCTGCTCAACTGGACGGGCGAGGGAAAATTACAATAGTAATTATTGACAAGATGTTAATTCTCTCCTATTGGTTGGCGAAGGAAGGTGGACACCCATCTTGGTGGCCCAATTCCTCCATGTTTATATCTGAAAGCATCCCCGCTTCCGCCAACAAATAAGGAAATTTGCATTGCATTCTCTCCAATGATTTCTCAAACTATGTCGGGATCATATCTGAGTGGGCGTAGCTGATGTTGTTTTCCTCATAATCGGTGCTTGTCCTGCAAGAGCCACACACGAGCTTCCAGGTGAAAGAACAATGGCATGTGAATTTTATGAGGCCTTTGTTTTGCACACTCTGGTGTAGCTGGTAATGCAACGACTACCTAAAGATGGCACTAAGAGAAAGTATGGGTAGAACGTTGTGTTGGATGTTTTTTGTTGTTGTTGATGTGCAAACCCCAGTCGGTACTGATCAACTAGAGCTTCATTATCTATCTCAACATTTCCCTTAAATACAAGTTCCCTGGAAGAACAACAGGTGTGTCCAATACACCCTATCAGATTAAGTGCTCCAGCTAAGAAGGGATGCCTCTGCAAATGATTTTTCCCCACTATACTGCATTTGTAAGAATTTTGTTTTCCTGGAGATTTCTCAATAATCTGTTTGGAAAAAGAGGAACTGCTAGGCAAAGTGTTATAATACGTTGGAACTTGTGTTGGAGTACATAACCTGCTGCCAGAGACTACTAGAACAAAAAATTGGTTTGGCGTACAAAAATTTTGAGACACACAAGGCGAAGATGAAGGTGGAGTAGGGCCTGGATTTAGAAGTTGGTCAAGTTGGCATTCTATCACAACAGCCTCTTGGGGAGTGAGGCAGTATGAAGGGGCATTGGGAAAAGAGGTTGTTGGAATGAGATCAATGGTGTGCTCAATAGGGAAAGACGAGGGAAATCCCATGGGTTGGGGGAAGGCATTGAAATTTTTTGGGAACGGGGGAGCCATGTCCTGAGGTTCTAGGTTGGTCAAATGGTCTAGTTTAATGGGGTGAACCAAACACATGGAAACATATTTGTTTAGAGTTACTTTCTTAACGATTGCTTGTCTGGTCAGAGATTCTTTGGAGTGAGGAGTAGAGGAGGTGAGTACATAGGTGTGCCCCTCATGTTGCAAGTGGTATTTATGGAATTTAGCATGATAAACAACGTTCTAGGCCTATTGGTAGGGGAGTCCAAGTAATAGGCCAGCACAATCTAAAGGAGAAACATCACACACCATAGTATCCTGGAAATGGATAATTTCGAAGGTCATTGCACAACACTGGGAGATAGTGAGGCATGGGCCTTCCTTTTGTACCTATCCAAGCTGATATGGTTCAGAGTGTGAAATAGTTGGGAGTTGCAGGCGTTGGACCAAATCTTGGGCGATGAGGTTCTTTTGGCTTCCATTGTCTAGGATGAGAGTAGCCAATTTGTGCTTAATTTGACAATTGTGGGTAAAAAACGACACATAAGAGGTGTCGTGTTCATTGGTGGTCATCAGAATTATATATGGGTCAACTTCTGTAGGATGCTTTAGAGAAACGACTTCAGGTGGGTCAGGGCAATCAGACCGAGTGACCTATTCAAAAAGAGTTTTGTTGGGGTGAAGGTTCTGAAGTGCCCAACAATCGGTAGAAGCATACAAGTTGATCTTGTGGAAGGTACACCAGGGCGTCGTTCGAGATGTGGAGGTGGAGGTAGGGGTAACCTGAGAAGAGCCAGCAGTAGAAGGGTCATATCCAGGTTGGGGTGAGCGGATTCAAGGAGCCACTTTACACTCGACAACCAAGGCCCAAAGAAATGCCTCGTCCAAGGAATAACTCTCAAACAAATCAACTTCATGATAGAGGTGCATTAATAAACCATAATTGAATTTTGTAAGTAATACATCTTTTGGATGGTTGATGTGCAACTGGATGCACAATTTGCAGAAGACATCTATGTAGCTTTGGACGAACTGATTGGATAGTTTTCGGAGCTGCAACCATCTAGCGAGGAGGTTTTGGCGATAGCCTAGTGGGTATAAGTGTTCTCGAATAACTTGGCATAATCTAGCCCATGTCGTAATGTGTGGTGTCTATATCTTAATCGGGTTGCCTCTGTCCATGACCCAAGAATAATTCTCCAGTTGAGTGTCCCACCATGTCTGCACAATTCACTCAAGTTGTAGATCGACAATATGAAGCATCATGTCTTCTTTCATCTCAAGACATGTACAGAACTATGCAGAAAGACTCCAAAGCCAAGAGTCAACATTATCGCCATTCATTTGGCCTGCAAACTTCAATAATTGGAAGCATGTATCGAGTTTCATGGGTGTTGGAGATTTGCGTTGTTACAAATAGAGTAGCTCTTGGAGGGCCATCGTTAAATATTGAATCAGAGCTCTGGCAATGGATGTAGAATCCTCTGTAGACAACTCTCTTCACGACGACATAATTTTCATTCACCACAGATGTCGATCTGTCACTGGATGTTTCATTGAGAATCATTGAACTCCTGAACACATTGAGAAGGCACCTGGTATCCTAAAGAGGGTGTGTGGAGAATGGTGAAATATGAATGTGCTATAAACCCAGTGGAGGATGCACTGGGATTCTTGAGAAAGACGTCTAGCTCTGAGAGGGAAAAAAACATTGTTGGATGGCCTCTCTTCCGAATTTCGTGGTTGAGCAGAAGTTGGCTTGGATCCAGGCTCTGAAATCAATTGATCTGCAATCGAGATCAGAAGGATGAACTGGATAGAAAACACAGCAAGCATGAAAGAAAACAATAAGACCATACATGATTTTAGGGGCTAAATTTCGCAAATGGGTTAATTTTCCATGGTTTTTCCCAAAAACCTATTCACCAAATTCCATTTTTTATAAAATTGATTTCCCTAAATTCCATAGAATAAAATTATTTTACGTTAAATTTCGCCAAAAACCTATTCACCAAATTCCATTTTTTATAAAATTGATTTCCCTAAATTCCATAGAATAAAATTATTTTACGTTAAATTTCGCCAAAATTTTATAGAAACTATATAAAATCCTTAGAAATTTGAATATTTTTACAAAACTATCGTCAAACATTTTACATTTTGCAAATTAAGGACTGGTAAGATTAGCCCGGGTTTCTACATTTTAATATAAATTTTCATCCTTAAAATTATCTCTGAATAAGACACTGAAAATATCATATGTTTACAAAGTGACTCATTGACCAAAAGCTAACATACTAACGATTATTCATCATGCCTCACTCAACTAGAGTGGTGAGGGAAGATTACAATAATAATTATTGACAAGATGTTAATTCCCTCTTATTGGTTGGTGAAGGAAGGTGGCCCACTATATTAGATACAGACACTTGAGAATCATATAGACACTTGCAAATCTTTAAAAATTAGAAGAAAAAAATACAACAGGAATCCGACCTTTTCATAACTAGCATACCCCTAAAGCAGGGGAAAGGGAGCGTCGAAAGAAAATATAGGTAGATATATTGGAAGAGATATTTTTTATATTATAAGTATATGATAAAAATACATGTAACAAAAACAAGATAGGTATAATATATTGAGAATTTGTTTTTTGATATATAATTTTATGTTAAAAAATTAAAAAATAATAGGCATGTTTGATAGAGAGCAATGTAAAAGATAAACCAAAACCCTGAAAATTTACTATATGATTTGTGGTTTAAATATTTTACCCAAATATAATTGTTGAACTTTGAATGTTTGCAGTTTCAAGTTATTACCAAGCAGATCACCTGGTAGGTATTCTGGCTTGTGAGACAAAAGAAAAATATAGAGTCATTCAGGAAGTTTATTTGGAGCCCTGAATCTTAGGTGTATAGTATTGAAACTAAATATTTAACCAAGAAATCAATTTATTTTAAAGTGTATTTGAGTTGATTCTTATTTGGGTAAAAGATTTAAGCCATAAATCAGTGGATTTTAAAGAATGTCCATGGGTTGGTGCTTATTCATTTTGTGGAATGAAAAACTAAGGTTTGCATAGATGTTGTATATATATTTGATGATATATATTGCATATCCGCACAACCGACTGATATAGTACAGTAATTTGATGATATATATTAATAATAATATATGCAATATCCAATTGTTTTGTTATATCCAATATGAGTAGGATAGCAAAACTTCAACATAATATGTTTTTTGGGCTAGGAAGAGGTCTTAATTACAAACAAATCATAAGAAAAAATGGAATAGAACATGAAAACTTGAGTGGGTGGGTCATAGAACATAACATAAACTTGTAATTGAAAAAAGGGAGGAAACTTTTATAAAAGAGGGCCATCCATAGTTTCGAGACTCATTGCCTTGAGTTGCCCGCCACCCATTTACATGGAGAAAGTACCCGCTCCAGTGGAGGTTAGTTACCATTTCATAAAAATGGGAAGAAAAATTAAACGCCAACAAAAACCCAAATACCTCAAATATAGGTTATTTAAAAGGGAAAAGAACATGCCATTTATGTAAAAAAAACATTGAACGGAATTGGATGACAACCTATCATTTAATGACATATTCAATAAAGTTGTAGGGAAGACATGTATGCTCTTAATGCTCTCAATAAACAAAAACTTAAAAAATAGTTGCCCACATTTGATCGCATGCCTTCCGTTGCAACAATTTGTAAGATGACACCACAAATAGAGAGCAAATAAAAGCATTGTCTATGAATTGAAGAGAAGTGTGGTGTAGAGCAATGATTATCCTGTGGTCATTTTGATTTCCTTCAATTAGTTTGCTCGTTGCTCACTTGTTGGGTCACTTTGTAGCCCATCAATTCAAACACTTTGTTGCCAATCTATTTCTCAAAAACTATTTTCTCCAAGATGACTTTTTGCAGACAAAAAACCAAAAAAAAAAAATTAAAACCAAAACTTCTAACACCTCTAAGAGGAGGTTGTAGAAGCATACAAGTGTGACAATACTTGTAACACCTCTCAGTGGATCTTGCATAAGCATACAAGAATTGGAAAGTGAGTTTTAAGAATTTGTTAATGATATAAATAAACCCTAAATTTTAACAATAAATTGAGGAAATTGTAAAATTAAAATGATGTCTCCATTACCTCTTAAATGAATTTGTTAATGATATAAATAAACTCTGAACCTTTAACAATAAATTGAGGAAATTGTAAAATTAAAATTACGTCTCCATTAGCTGTTAAACTCTCTTTGAGATCTCTTCTTCTCTTGGATGAATCAGGAGCGCCACCATCGCCTCCTTCACAAGAAAATGTCGTGGATTGTCTAGACCAATAGACATAGAATTTTCCACCAATAGTCTATGGCATGCGTATGCATTATGGCCGATCCAGGATATCTACCACATAGGAATAGAGGATTTGTCAATGCGTAAAGGACAAATGGAAATTCTTGATATTCCCTTGAGAGATGACCAAGGGAGGAGAGAAACCGTCCCTTAAAAGACCCTTCTGTGTAAAAAAGTAATCAACCATAATAACTTGAAAATAAATTAACATGTATCTATTTAAATTATTTTTTACGCTATCCATTAATCCAAGCAAAGGGTTTGGAATTGGCCAATACATTTCAATGTTTTTTCTCCAAAACTACCTACAAAAATATTCAAATTAAGCCTAAAATTTCAAGAAGGATGGTATTCTACTCCTCCATTAGCGAACATAGAAGACTCATAGCGAGTAAAATTTTCAGGATTGTCTTGACACAAATCCAATCCCTTGCAGACCCCAATAAACCCTGCGGAAATCATGCAGAGGAGCTCACGAAGAACAATGAACCGATCCTTTTATTGTCTTCTTATGGACCATCTAGTGGAGAATGAGTTGAAGACGTCTTTACTAGAAGAGCAGCTGGAATCATCTTCCTCGATGGATAAGGAGTCTGTACAGAAGCCATCAACCCGTGTCATGGTACTCCCACTATCCAAACTCCATCTCTTGAAGAATCCATCCACCATTCCGATGCCCATCATTGTACATGATCAAAGGCCAATCATGCTATTTCATAGAGATATATCACACTATAATCAAATATACTTGAAAAATAATTTCTAGTTATTGAAAACTACTATGGGTGTACAATAATTCATACCAAGGTTTATATCAAATGAATTAGCATAATGTGATCGCTATAATATAAATCAGATCTATTGTTAAACTAAACAATGCCCTCAAATTGACTGAGAGTTTAGATTGGTCTTTACTTTCATCATCTTGTAGATCCATGTTGTTTTCCTTCTCTTTAACACAACACCCTAGCTTATGCATCCCAGTCGATAACCAGTACTTGGAAGCTCCACAACTCACTGATCAGGACTATTTTTCCCAAGTTCCAGTGATATCTTTAGTTAATAGCACCTAGTAATTTCCTTGTGATCAGAATCTATTACGTCCTATTTTAGAAACCTAAAAGAACATGAACTGAATTGCGACAATTCGTAATCATTGGTAGCAACCACAATTATTTTTATGGATATTGGCACTTGTTATTCATTAATAGTGCATGAAAGTATTGAATCACTTATCATAGATACCTACTGCGAATAAGATTCATTTTATGGATTGTCAGTAGAGCCCATACAAGAATGCCTTGAAATTTGAAGTTCGACTAGTTATGTTAGATTCCCACCAATATAAATCAGATGGGGCCTGGGCTAGTTGTGGTTTACTCCCAACAACCTAAATTGAACTTGGACCTTCCCACCAACCTAGACCACAACAACCCACTTGACACAAAAATAAACGTACTCAAGGAAAGGTTGGGTCGAGCTTGGATTCAAAATATGTGCACAGCCTGTAAATAATACTTGCATTCAGAGCCTTCACAAACAACTCAATCACTATACAAACACAACATTGTACGTTTCTCACTACTCCACTCCGTCGTAGCCCCTTTCACGTAACATTTCTTTCAAAAATTCACTATATGCCTCAGAATAGACATTCAAATCCATCTATAGATTTTGAAAGAGACGATCCTGCATGTCTCTGTTGGATTTTTCCCTAAAAAAATCATGAAAAGCAACTTTATGTTAATTTTGAGGTCATGTGGAGTTGACTGCTTGTACCCAAAAAAATGTTTAAAAAACAAGGGGTTGAGTAAACTCTATATCACACTACAAAAAATCAAACTGTCATCATTAAACGTCGTCTTCCTTACTCAACCTCCTCCATGACTACGAGTCCTTCATAGAATCCATTAAAAAATTCTTGGTGAAACCTCGAGTGACATGACCCATAAAATCCATCGAGGCAAGAATGTCATAAATTCACCAAAGACCAACATGTGAATGAAGTCCAACCCAACCTGTAATGTCCATCTCTCCTTGGAAACTCACGAGATTAACACAAAGAATCGAAGCCTGAAATTTCCATAGTGATTAATAGAGTTCATTATATCTTGCAGTAGAATTTTGATGATTCCCTTCTGAGAGTTGAGATTAGAAGGTGATAATCACAGACATTGCTTGAGAAATGATTTATTGTTTTGGCCCCAACAAAATGGTGTGTAAATGGTGTTAAGAAAAACTGACTTACATGTGAATTGTACAACTACAGTTACAACTACACAGAGAGTTTCTTGATGGAAACCATGGGAGACCAGGAAGCAAAGACAGAATGGATGGCTTTCAATATAATCAATTCGCATAATTGACCCATGATACTGATGTGCAAACATTTGTAGATATGGAGTCTTGTTGTAAACATTTATTTACTTTGCTCGGGCCTTCTTAAGCCTTGTTCCTACCTCTGTCTACCCCATTTAATACTGATGGGGAAATGTTCACTACTCCACCCACTAGGGTTGTTGGCATTTATTTAATACTACGTCTGATATATGCATTCATTCATGGTATCTAAATGCCTCATTCTGAAATCGTTGGTGGTGCACAAATGGGAGACATGGCAGGATTTAATTTGTAGAAGAAGTATAAAAGTCATGGAAATTTTTCAATACATGTAATGCACTGATAGGGTATTGACAGACGACGAAGGTGTGAAGGGAACCTCCCCTTAAAAAATGCCTTCGGCGTAATAATTACATTTTCAAATCTGTGATATACGACTCCCCATCACAAAAGCGTCAGATTTGTGTGCTTTCACTAGATTGGAATCAATGATCAAATTTGAAGGGTAGGTTCTAATTTCTGCGAGAAGGGTATATAATCATGCAACCCTTCTAGATTGAAAAGTTTCCAAAAAAATTGCATTTCAATTGACAACAATAAATTAAGTTGACAGTTCATAAAAAAACGTGTTAAATAAAATATTACATTTTAAATCAAACTTATTTCTAATAAAATAATTAGTACAAGCTAAATGGCTACCTAGCTGGAAAATATTACAATTATAACAACATCAAATAGATATTTAGTCAAATTTGAAAATGTAAATTCATAGAGAAACAAAATTTGTAAATTGTATTAATTCTTTTAAAATTGAAATAATACATTTTGTCCCCAAAACAAAGTTATACTTGAGTGTTTTTATCCATCATATTTCATCTATCCCCAACTCATGTCCTTAAACCAGCATAACCCCAAAAAGGTTATTATGTAATACATTCGTCAATTTTTTTTTGGAAATTAACTGCCACCCCAAAAAGTCTACTATGTAATACATTTATTTATTCAATCAGCCAAAAAACTTGGTCCTCCTGGTGCTGAAATTGATCCCAAACATGCTCTCTTCACCTAAATAAATTGAGCATTTCTCCTATCAAAATGTTGGATAACAATATGCTCACAAAGCCAAAGTTGAGGGAGGATAGTTGTTGAAATTAATGCAATTGCAAGAGCCATTCTCTAGAGGATGGAAAAGACCCTAGTTGTGGACTAGGGCCCCCAACACACTCCTGGGGTTTCTTGGTATGAGACCAAGCAGTGAGAACCATGGAAAAATACCCTTATGAGGGCCCCCAGTAGATGACTAGGGTTCTTGTTTTAGGACCAAGCAGTAAGTCCCTAGATGTGTCTAGGGCCCCTGGATGTGTTCCAGGGAATCGTTGCCCGATGCTTGGATTGATCCTTGGATGTGTTCCTTGTTGGTTGATATAAGTCCCTAGATGTGTCTAGGGCCCCTAGATGTGTTCCAGGGAACCCTTTCTTAATGAATGGGTTCATCCTTGGTCTTTTACCTTGGTGGATAAGACCCTAGATGTGTTCTAGTGCCCCCAGATGTGTCATGGGGCAACCTGGTCTTTAACCAGGTAGATCTTGGTGTAATACCAAGATGTGTTGATGTGTGATCCTCTTCCTCTCTCCCAGGATGGTCCATGAGACATAGGAGTGCCTATGAAGATGGACATGAACACATTGTTGATGTACCCTATTATGCAGTGATGATAAAGTTTATAGGTCATTATGAGACTCATGTGGACATGTTTTTCCATTATGGAACCCCCTTGACTTTGTCTTAAAAGGTAACCCCTTGTTGTTTTGATTTCCCTCTTGTTTTATGTGATTGGGGTTTTACTTTATGTGATTAGGGTTTTATGTTATGTGATTAGGGTTTTATATGTGTTTAGGGTTTTTATAATTAATATTAATATTAATTGACATTTTAATTAATATTTATATTAATTAAATGTCAATACTTAATTATAATTTTTAATTTTTAATTGTCCTAACCCTTCTCCCTAACTATAAATAAGTCCCTACCCCCTAGCATTCTATTACACTCACTCGCCTCTCTCTCTCTCTTATTTTTTGTGGATACCTCAATTGTTCTCCCTTGGTGATGGTGCAACCTCCTCTTTGGACTATCTTCTCAAATTTGAAGTATTTTTCTTAGACATCGTTTGGCTGGGAGCTACTTCTGGAAATTCTTGTTTGCTAGAGATGAGGGTTGGATCTCCTGACCTATTTCTTATCCTCTCCATTAGATGTCAGTATTCTTAAGAGAGCCACGGACCTGAGGGAAGGTGTCGCGACCTCTCTTCTTGGCTTCCGGAACATTTTTTGAGGGCCACAGATCAAAAGGAATAGGTGTCGCGGCCTCTTTTATTAACTATTGTTACTTGTGTTCAAGATCCTATGGATGTTTATCTTATTGCTAATGATCCAGTGGGTGTTCTCCTCTTGTTGTCCCATGTGTTGGGGTTTTTATTCAGTACTTCCTTCTTTTCAGTTATGGAGGGTTTTGCTATAGACTGTTGTTATGGAGGGTTTTGGTGTTTGATATGGAGAGTTAGTTGTCTCAGTTTTTGAAGATCTTGTTGTCCCTTCTTTTGAAGATCTTGTTGTCCCTTTTTGTGGAGATCTTGTTGTCCCTTCTTTTGAAGATCTTGTTGTCCCTTTT